>BPLR01004149.1:0-113431 GCA_021605095.1 Caerostris extrusa | reverse complement strand
TAGGTTTTCACCCACACAAAGAGGCCAATGTTAAGCAGTCAATCCTAGATTTTTCCTGTTAGTTCATTCCGTCCCTCCGTCATCTATCAAAGGATTGTTCGTGGTGTACATAAAAAGATTATGGAGTCCGTCGATACACAAAAGAAATTTAAGAAAAAAAAATGTTCGTAATTAACACAGAATGGAAAAAAAAATCTTTCCTTAGTTGCATCACTTATAATACACGCATGTCCATAAATTAAGGATAATGAAGTTCAGGCAAAGAAAGAGACAGAAAGCATAACAAATTTGTAAAGTCTATTCATTAAACGAAAGGTAAAGAGCAAAAAGATACTATATGTTTGACATAATTAATAAAAATTGCGATTTTTAATGCGTGGAGCAAATTTAAAAAAAAGAACCTATTTACAAAAAAAAGTACAACATGGTTAGTATGATGGTTAATATGGAGTATGAATCCCGGACGATGCAATACAGGCCTTACAACGCCTAGGCATGCTGAGTATCAAATTATCAATCTAATCTTGGAGAATATTACACCACTCATAAAGCAATGCCCTCGAAGTTCCGGTTGACAGGTGGGAGGGTTGACGGGCTACAATTCGTCGGCCAAGCATATCCACACATGCTCTATTGGATTCAAGTCCGGTGAGTATGCTGGCCAATTCATATGGGTGATATCCTCCAATTGAAGGCATTCGTCTACAATGTTTGCACAGTGAGGACGGGCGTTGTCATCCATAAACAGAAATTCAGCACCCATGGTACCCCGAAACAAACGTACATGTTGTTCCAGAATGACATCCCGATAGATGTGGTCTGTCATCGTTACACTCTGAACATGCAGGTCAGTTCTGGAACCAAGAATAATTCCTTCCCAAACGAGCCATCCTGCACCACCTTAACGGTGTCGTTCAATGGTGTTCTCTTGGTGGTAACGGTACCTGGCGTTCTCCATATGAAAGTCTGGCGAGAATCAGACTGCAAACTAAACCTGGACTCGTCGGAAAACATCACACAAGACCACTGTTGCGGTGTCCACAATGCATGCTCTCTACTCCAGGTTAATCGCAGGTGACAGTGAGTTGCGGTAAGTGGAACACATCTGACAGACCACGAGCATATAGACCAATGTGTCCTAATCGTCTGTACACGGTCTGCCTTGAAACTGTCGTACCGGTAGCTGAAGAGAGCTGACGAGACGAGGTCTGATGCTGTGCTCCGTCTGATTCTTTTTGGCAGTAACTGCTAAATACCGGCCCTCATTCGGCGTTGTAACTCAGGGGCGACCTGTTCTGTGACATCTACTCATATTACCATCCTCTTGGAATCGTTGCCAAAGCCTGGAGATGACACGCTGGGCGATTCAAGTTCCTTGGATACTTCCAGCTGGGTACGTCCACATTTCAGTCGTCCGATAATTCTACCACGTAAAATATCATCCAAATGCTTCCTTTGTGCCATAACTATGCGGTTATTGCACTGAAAGGCTTTTAAAGCGCTTGTGAACAATTTTACTTCTTTGCCACCATTCATATATACCCCTCTCTTACACTCTCGTCATTGTGACGTACTATCCGCGCCATCTGGTGGTTTCCTGTAATTTGCATATTCTTCTTCAAGATGTGTGTGATAATTCTACAGGTGAAATTTTTATTTTAGAGTTCAATTTCTGTGTGATTCTGAATTATCCTTAATTTATGGACATTAGTGTATATATATATATATATGGAGCCTGATGCCCTTATGACTGTTGGAAAATTAGGAAATAATTAAACGTTTAAATATTGTTTAAAATATAATATTTTAAAAATTATAAATATTTTTCATTCTATTAACTCTTATCAATATTGCTATATTTATTTCAATTTGTTTTATTTATAAGTTGAAATTTTCACAGTAAATATTTCAATATTATACGCAGATTAGAAAAACTGCATTGAAAGTCTTATTTCTTAGCAAGAAGTATTATGTATTATTAAGCTTTTATTCTTAGTAAAGATTAAACTTCTGAATTGACGTAAAAATTCAGTGCATTAAATATCAATAAAACTCTAAATGATTAAAATATTTTATCTTTTCAAAAATTAGATAATTACTTGAGTAAACAATATGCTTAGATATATTTCAAACTTACGTAAAAAGTCATTACGATGAAAGCCTCTGGAAATGTTTTTAAAATGTTTAATATTAGCATTTAAAGTATTGACTAGAATTATTGTAATGTTCCTTCAATTCATTATTTGAAGAATAAAAAACCTTGCAAAAATATATTAAAGATTATTTCAATCACATTTAAATAAAATAAAAAATAGTTTCTTCTTTCCTCTCAAACTTCCCTTGGGACGACAGTGCATTTATTTATTCCAAAGAAGTTACTAAAAAAAACCAGAAATAAAAAAATAACTCGAAATAAAACTAACGATATTTATATAGAAAAAATGAGGCACTTGACTGAATTAAGAAAAAGAAATGAATAAATTATATTTAAGATAGCAGTTTCAAGACTGAAAAAAAAGGGAAATAACAAAAATAAATTTTAAATTCTTAATTTCGGAAATATAATACCTCACTATAAAATGCAACTTATAATGAAAAATATTTTATACATAATTCATCATTCTGTTTTTAATGCAGAAAGAGATAGTCCGGAATTTAATCTGTTTCAATGCGCGATCCCATTTTTCGTTTTCTCTAAACCTATTTCATCTCCTGAATATTTCAAAATGCTTTCACTAAATAAAAAAAATAAACATTAAAAAATTTTCGCTTAAATAATAGAGCTTACTTTGAAAAAATTACGAATTTAGTAAATTATATTTTTCGTTTTGACTTTTGAGCTTTTATTGATTTTATTTCAGTTCACAGCTCCAAATTTAAATGCCTTTTTCTTTTAAGAATACATTCCATTTATATATATATATATATATATATATATATATATATATATATACGAGGTTAAGGTGAAAAGGTCTTGGCCTCACAATGAAAGACTGCGATTTTTAGTTGAAAAATGACTTTATTTGTCTACATAATCTCTCTTAACGTCAACACACTTGGTCCAACATCAGCGTTCTTTCCCGGAAGGGAGTCTGGAAGATTGTGAAAATATTCTTCATCTACGGCCCCCTCAACTTCTTCATTGGATGCGAAGCGCTTCCCAGAAACAAATTTCTTCAAGTTTGGGTACAAATGAAAGTCTGAGGGTGCCAAATGAGGAGAATAGGGGGATGGCCGAACAAATCATACCCCAAATCCTGCAGTTTTCCCATCGCCAACATACCCTTGTGCACAGGTACGTTGACCAGGTGAAAGATGACCTTTTTTCTTCAATCCAGGCCTCTTCTCGTGAATTTTGGCATCCAGCTGATCAAGAGGGTTGGAATAATGTTCGCCCGTAATTGCTTTGCCTTTTGCAAGGTAATCGATTAACAAGATCCCTTTCGCGTCCCAAAACACGCTGACTACGCTGATTTAAAAAAAAAAAAAAGGAAAATTCAGAATTTTTGATTAAAAATATAACTTTATTCAATTAGGTATTGTCCGTTTTTGTCGATGGCATTTTGCCATCATTCAGGTAGTGTCATAATTTGATGTTCATAAAACTTCTCGTCTTTACCAGCAATAAACTGAATTCAATGTGATTTTACATCATTTTACACTCAAGAGCCAAAACATTATGACCACCCCAACATTTTGCAATGAACTCGCCTGGATGACGTGGAAGGCACGTGATCAGGTGGAAGTGGTATTTAACTGCTGCTGGAGAGTCTGAAGAATCATTCTTTCACTTACTTCTGTGAGTGATGGGAAAGGCTGCGGATCTAAGCCACTTTGATAGAGGGCAGATTGTAATGGCTCGAAGGCTCGGAACAAGTATTTCCAAAACTGCACGACTCGTGGGTTGTTCGCGATCTACAGTTGTTAGTACTTATGCAAAGTGGATGAATGACGTTGAAACCAGCAGTAGACGACATGGTGTTGGACGTCCACACGCTATCAATGAAAAAGGTCGTCGGAGACTGTCTCGCATGGTGAAGCAAAAAACCGGAGCCAGATAGGGGCTCAGCTGACAACACAATACAATCCAGGGCCAAGTAGAATAGTATCGGAGCACACTGTTCAGCTGGCACTGTTGGACATGGGGCTACGCAGCAAACGTCCTACTCGTGTGCCTTTGCTGACCAAGCGTCATCGCCAACTGCGCCTGCGCTGGGCCCGGGAACATCGGTTTGTCATTCATCACGCCGATGGCCGTGTCAGGACACGCCGTCTTCCAGGCGAACAGTTGCTCCCTCAATGTACAGTAGGTCATACACAGGCCGGTGGTGGCGGTATTATGCTTTGAGGAACGTTCTTTTGGGCGTCTCTGGAACCCATGGTTGTGGTAGAGCAGACCATGAATGCTGGGGGTATCTGAACATCATTGCCCCCTTATATGGCCTCTGTTTTTCCAGCGGGAAATTGAATGTTCCAACAGGACAACGCCCCTTGTCACAAGGCTAAAATTGTGTTGGAGTGGTTCCAGGAACATGATGCTGAATTCCAGTTAATGTCCTGGCCGCCTAACTTCCCGAATCTCAATCCGATAGAACACATTTGGGATGTCTTGGGACGGCAGCTCAGAGTTCAAAGACCACCAAGTCGCAATATCTCGGATTTGCGTGACCGTTACTTATACATCTGGTACAATCTGTCTCCGGCCATCTACCAAGGACTTGTGGCATCCATGCCAAGGCGGGTTGAAGTTGTGTTGCGCGACAAAGGTGGGCCAACTCGTTATTGACAGGTGGTCATAATGTTTTGGCTCTTGAGTGTACATCAGCGACATTAAACACGGAACAAAATAAATGGTAATCCATAGGCGCAAAATTAGGGCTATAGAGTGTATGTAACAATACTACCAACCTAGTTCCAGTATTTTTTGGCGATTTGTTGAATTTACACGTTTGAATCAGTTGTTTGGTTTTTTGATAAACATTTTAAGTGCAAAATTCCTTTCACACAAACTGACAGCATAATCTTTTTTTGGCGAATCTGAGCTGTTGGTGTCGTCTGTCCTCATTTCTGTAAATTTTTTTTCAATTTTCAAAGATAATCAATTACAATTTCGGATTACGGCAAATTCCACAAAACCAAGATTTACCCACCATATTTTCGAAACGATTTCCTTTCTCATCGGCCATTCAAATGCTCTTGGTCCTGTGTTTAAAATTGACAGATCTTGTTGCATTTTTTTCCGGATTTCCACCTCTGGAAGTCCAGAAATAACAGCGTGTGCTTGCGGTTTTGCGTGATTTAAAATCGATGGCCCCTACGTGCCAGGATTTCGCTTCGATACACTATTGATCCTTTAAAGCTTTTCGATAAAAGGTGGATATTTAACGCTGGAAATATTTTTCCATTAAAGTTGGCAAAGCGAATAAATATCCTTAAAAAAAAAAATAATACGAAATTTCTTGGACGGTTAATGTGAAATTAAGCGCAAACAAATAATAGCAAACGGCTTTTCTTATATGTTTTGTTTGTTTTCAATTTCCACAGACATTTAATTTTAGGTGAGAGAAGACATTTTTTTAAAAAAGGCGAAAATGGAGAGAAAAATTCCGATCGCGAAATAAATAATAAAAAGAAATTGATTTCGGAAAATGGCGCCTCCGAGAATTTGCATATTTTCGGAAAGCCTCAGAAATGCGTTTTGTTTTAATCAAAGTTTAATTACATTCCAAAAACGTGTCCTCGCCATCTGTGCGGCACAAGAAATGATATTGATTAAATTCCTCGGGCGGCATTTTAAGAATTAAACAAAACTCTGAGGTTCCCTGATAATGAAAGGGAAGTTCTCTGCTCTGCAGGCTGCAGGGAAAAAGCAGGATCGCCTTCACTGGATTATCTGATTCTCTGCAAAATCCGCTTCCCTTGAGAAGGAAAGAAAAACCTAAGAAGATAATTGAAATTCTAGTTAAGAAGAAGCAATTTAAATTTAGATTTGATAGTTTAAAGTGAGTGGAATCCATTATTTATAAATGGTTTTTTAACTTAAGAATTCGAAAGAGTAAGCAAAAGTAACTTCTGCACATTTGAGCAGCACATAGTGAAAATCGAATGACCAACATCATTTGGAATCCCGAGGATTCCCATTATTTTAAAACAGCTTCACATTCCGTAAAAAGTAATTTTCAAATAATTCGGCACTCCTCTCAATGGTATGCTTAAATAGAAGTCTATCGATGTTCAACAACAAAAAAATACCATTAAACAACCGATTTGTAGCCCAGAGCCGTCGTTTAGAATCCCTGTGTGTTGACCATTCTAGTGACTGCAGGTTTTTGAAAATGTGAATGTTTTTGGAAATTGTGAAAATTTATGTTAGTCACCTTGAATTAGTTTTCTATTTGCGTTGGAGATGTTTGCCAAATTTTCTCCCATATAACACGTAGGTGTGGAATAGTTACCCATAAAAATACACCTGGAAAACAATCTCCTCCTGTCATCACCCTTCGCATGCATGTCCCACGAGAGTAAAAATGGAAAAGCAGTCATGTTAAGAACAAACCTCAGTGGTCATCGCTGGGAAGGTCAAACATGAAATAACATATGGCAGCATGAAATAACATGACAGCATGAAATAACAGATTTTCTTTCTACATAGAATAGAAAAAGAGAGCATGGATTCTTCTGCATGGTTAATTTTTCCTCCGAAACTCAACAGCATGTCATTTTTAAGGTTATTTGGAAGGTAATTGGAATGCGAGAATTAGTACATGAATTTTCAAAGTGTGTGAACATTACTCGCAACTTCCGCATTAACATTGCTCGCAACTGGTTGAAAAGGTTTCATTTTAATTACATCAAAATCTTTTTTGTAAAACTGTGTTTGATCTACTAATTTATAGAATATGTCGATCTTCTACTTTATTGTTATTCGTTGATACATTGATCTATTACTATCAAGAAAATGATCTATCATTTTTGTAAAATATGTTGATCTACTACTTTCTAGGATATGTTGCTCTATTACTGAATAGAATTTGATCTACTGGAATATGTCGATCTGATACTTTTTCTAACATGTTTTTCATGTACCTAACTTTTCAATAAACTGATTTATTTTTCATTCACGTGCTTTTCCTACCACATGGGTTTCCAGGCGGCTCAGATATTTTCCCAGCATCAATGATAAATGTTTTCTTAACAAAAACTTAACCAAAATAAAACAGTCGATAGAAGCTGAATGACGCCAGATCACATCTTCTTATCTCTAAATAATCTTCAGAAAAATGTATTGACTTATCCCATAACGGTACAGTTTCGAACTTCCATGACTCGACAGAGCTCAATGAACGCTTTCGACAACACACTCTTAAGCGTCTGGACCAGTGTAAAGAAAAAAAATAAATAAAATAAAACCGGGAACTTTTCGGAACAGATAAAGGAAAAGGGGAGTTTAAAGAGTTTCAACTTTTCCGCACCGCGGCCTTTGCTGCATCGTGAGTTTAAGGAAAAGGAATTCCTGGGGGGTTGAGCGAGGGCGGAGGGAGGTCGGAGAAACGTGCGCAGAAAGCGGATGGGAGGACAAAGATAAACCCTTTTGCCGATTCCGAAGGCAAACAAAAACGTTTTAGGCTCGGCTGCGGGATTCGAATCATCGAAAATTACTTAACATCCCAATCGCCCTCCTCCCCACCTGAGGATATCAAGAGATACAATGTTTGGCCGAGTTGGGATACTCAGTTTTTAAGTGAAGGATGTCTCTTATTTGTCTTTGTAGGATATATCGGGTTTCTTATACTACAGTATCATTGTCTTATTTGTGTAGCAAAATAAATTTTCTAAAATGAAGGACGAAGTAAGAGATTTATTGAAGCAAGTTTTGTCTGGTGTCTCTTCAAAATTTGACATGCTCGAATTGAGTGGAATTTTTTTGTTTTCAAGATCTTTTTTTTTTTTTTTTTTTGAGTAATGTAGACGTGTATAAAAAAATTACAGACATTGTTGCAATATGTTTCGAATACCATTGAAATTTGTAACACAAAAATACCACTGAACCACTGAACCACATACCATTTTTACCACTGAAATACCACTGAAAGTCAATTGCCACTGCAGAAGAAGATCTACAGCAAATTCAGTGCAATCGAAGTGTACCACGTAGCCCACTACTCTGTACATAACAAACATGGTATTTGTTGTGACTGAAACGGAACTTCTTCTTTGATTATAAAACACGTTTATTAACGTAACACAAGAAAAAGATGATGATACATGATGAGGCTATATACAGATGAATAAATGCTTGAACATGATTTGCTTATGTAATAAGTACATCTTATTGATGAAAAACATTATCTTAAGATTTTACATTCTGTTATTACCGCTTATTTAGAATACGAACCAAAACCTTTTTCTTTTTTCTTTTTTAGTTGCCAAGTTTCAAAGTGAACTACAATACTAGAAGAAATAAAGTGATACAGGAAATAAAAGTGGCTACAGTATTTTATAATCTAAAACTATCTCAGTTAAAAATCTAAATCGGTTAGTTTCCAAAAGAAATCGGAATTTAATCGGATTGACAACATACCAAGTAAAGTCAAGATTGTTAGCTTGGTTATCGATTGGCTTCATCAAACTTGTTCATATCTTTCTATATAAGGCAAAACTAAAATTGAAGTTTTCAGCATATCCCTTTTTTAAGATAACATTCAAGTTTATTAGAACCCTCCCGAATCACTTTATATAATCCAAATTAGAATTGATATTTTAGCATATATTAAGAAATACATATTAGAATATTCAGCTTTAAGTGAAACAAATATTTTGAAATGATATAAATTAAATTCCTTCTAAAATGAATATCTAAACACAACTAGAAAAAATGTTAAAAACATTTATTTAACGTTTACATTTTCCAGAATCGTGTCCCAGGAGTTACGTAAGAAACCATTGTGAAGCTTTGAATCCTCTAGCGCTGTATGCAGCAACCACTACGTTCAGGAAGGTTCTCGACAGCAAATAAGACAGTGAATATAAGCTGCATTTATCGTTAATCAGACTGCCT
Organism: Caerostris extrusa; assembly: GCA_021605095.1. Lineage (NCBI taxonomy): Eukaryota > Metazoa > Arthropoda > Arachnida > Araneae > Araneidae > Caerostris > Caerostris extrusa. Next base: position 104,373 of record BPLR01004149.1, on the reverse strand, counting down.
GGGAAAAAGTTGTACTACTGTGGCCAAAAAGTAAGACCAATTAATTTTTTTCAAAAACTCTTTATTTATTCTTCCAAATTTATTTTATAGCAAAAAGCAACGACGATTTAAAAAAATTATGTAAATTATTGAACCAGGCGCTTGTTATTACAAAAAAAGCCTAGTTAAATGTAATGGGGCAAAGTTTTGCTTAACGGAAATTAAATTAAGAACAGTTTAACTGAAGGTTAAAAGAACTAAGCAATCAACACAATTCTTTAAAAAAAATTTCCAGAATATTCCTTTCTCTTCCGAACTGATTGGAATTCTTTTTCTTTCAAATGTCTTCTCTCAAATTCAGATAGGTTTTTTTAATGTTTAAAAAAAAAATTAGGTAAGAAACAAAATTGTTCGCTCTTTAAAATTAAATTATAAGTGACCAAAATCAAAACTCAGAAAGAATTTTAGAAAAAACGAAAATTGTTTAATAAAATACAAAACAGCATTCTGCCCACCAAAAGAAAGATTATTTTTAACGAGCCAAATAAACTTAAGATTTAAGAAGATGCCAAATTTATTTCCCGCCTCTTCTGTATAATAATTCAGAACTAGACATTGGAACTTTTTTTCCCGAAAACTCCGGGGATGTGTGATTTGAAGAGATGTAAATACTTCCAGAAAGGGTCAAGAAATTAAAACAAAAAGAAACAGCGAAAAACCAACTAAACTCTGATTGTGTTCGAGCGAGAAGGGTGAGAAAAAGTGTGTTTCAGTTAAATAAATAAGCCATTACATTCTGTTTTTTGCTTTTTTTTCTTCAGCAATGGCAACGCCTTTGAGTCGAGTTGTTTTTATGTTTCTCCCTCAATTAGCTTATCTGCTGAAAGCCTTGTGTTTTTTATTGCTTGTTGGTTTCCTCTATTTTTAAAAGATAATTGCTCGTCTTTTCGTTGTGAACGGATTTTCGAGGGAATAGAGCTTATGAAAGCTTCTTTTTTTTGGAGCATGAAAGGGAATCATTTAGTTAATCTCATTTGAAAGACCAGAAATTTTTAAGAAAATTAATCTTTGCAAACAACACCTTTTTTTTTCTTGGCGTTGGCGTTCGATTAAAAATTCATATGCCATAACGACGTGTAATAAGAAAAGAATTTTCAGATAAAAAGTTAGAAACTTTCTTATCTTTCAATCTAAATAAATTCCTTCCTACTTTTTTTTTGTTCCAGTGGATTACAGAAATAAGTCTTTGAAGGAAAATTAGGTTTTATGTTTAACATTCTCTCGGGATTTGAACGCAAGGAATTATGTTCAAACATTGCTTGAAGAGAGTACCAAATTCCTTAAGAAAGTTAGCATTGAAAGTAATAAAAATAAAATGTTGAAATGAAAGTTATTTTTTATGGATCATAAACTGAACTGCATAATGAAAAAAATGGGACATATTTTAAATTGTTGCCAAAATTATTTTTATGTTTTTGGAATCTTAAAAATAAATTAATCAAAAATCTGAACGTTTTTGTTTGTTTATGATGTTTCGTTGACGCATTCAAGTTTTTCCACCATTAAATCGTAGTTTTACTTAAAAATATTTATATTTAAGGTTAATAAAAGTAATGCTTTCAAAATCTGAATAATAAATAGAAGTGTAGGCCTTGATCTTGGGTTGAAAGGAAGGGTTTGTTGGGGTCATTTAATTGTAAATACTGAACTGTTGTTATAAAAGTTAGTCTTAAACAGTTAATCTTTATGTCAGAAGCAAGGGCATCATTTAGAACTACCCAGAGGGTACGTCTACGCAGAAGTAATTAAATAAAATTTGGGATTGTGGTAAATTCTCAAAAACCAAGATTTACACATCAAATTTTCAAAAATATTTCTCGGAATCGGTCATTCTCCTGTTCTGTATTTAAAATTGACAGATCTTGCATTGTTTTTCAGATTTCCACCTCTGGAAATAGAGAAATGAAAGCGGGTGCTTGCAGTTTCGCGTTATTTAAAATCGATGGCCCGTACGTGCCAGGATTTTACTTCGACACACTATTGATCCTTTAAAGCTTTCAGATAAAACGAAGGATATTTAACACGGAAAATATTTTTCCATTAAAGTTGGCAAAGGAAATAAATATCATTACAAAAAAAATAACACAAAATTTCTTGGACGAGTAATGTGAAATTAAGCGCAAAAAATATTAGCAAGCAGCTTTTATTATAAGGCTTTTTTTTTTACTTTCAATTTTCACAGACATTTAGTTTAAGGTGAGAGAAGAAATTTTTTTTAAAAGCGAAAGTGGAGAGAAAAATTCCGATCGGGAAATAAATAATAAAAAGAAACTGATTTCTGAAAATGGCGCCTCCGAGAATTTGCATATTTCCAGAAAGCCTCAGAAATGCGTTTTGTTTTAATCAAAGTTTAATTACATTCCAAAAAACGTGTCCTCGCCATCTGTGCGGCACAAGAAATGATATTGATTAAATTCCTCGTACGGCATTTTATGAATTAAACAAAACTCTGAGGTTCCCTGATAATGAAAGGGAAGTTCTCTGCTCTGCGGCTGCTACGAAATAGCAAGTTCACTAGATTATCTGATTCTCTGCAAAATCCGCTTCCATTGAGAAGGGAAAAAATATTTGGAGATAATTGAAATTCTAGTTAAGAAGAAGCAATTTAAATTTAGATTTAATAGTTTAAAAGTGGGTGGAATACATTATTTAGAAAGGGCTTTTTTATCATATATATAGCTTTAACATCAGTTGGAATCCCGTGGATTCACATTATTTGAAAAAAAGTTTCACATTCCTTGAAATAATTTTCAAATACTTCTATGCCCAACACAGTGGTAAAGGGCGTGGCAAACTTACAGAAGAACTAGGATTAGAATCTACTTGCGGCGTACATTGCCAGTGCTGTTTTCGAAACGAGGCTTGATGGCAATTGTGATAGCGTATTTAAAGCGTATTGATCTACTACTGTTCTAGGATATGTTTATCTATTATAAAATTTAAAAGCGTATTATAAAATTTGTATTTAAAGCGTATTATAAAATTTGATCTACTGGAATATGTTGATCTGATATTTTCCGTCTTACCATAAACTGATTTATTTTTCGTTCTCGTGCTTTTCCTACCGCATGGATTTTCAGCCGCCTCTGATATATACTCAACATCACGGATAAATGTTTTCTTAACAAAACTTACCAAATTAAAATTGTCGACAGAATCCGAATGACGCCAAATCACATCTCTGCTTATCTTTAAATAATCTTCACAAAAATGTATTGACTAATCCCATAAAGGTACAGTTTCGAACCGCCATGCCTCGACAGAGCTCAACAACGTTTTTGACAAAAACCTCTTAAGTGTCTGGACCGGTGTGAGGGAAAAAAAAATAAAATAAAAGCGGGAACTTTTCCGAACTGATAAGGGAAGAAGGAAGTTTAAAGAGTTTCGACTTTTCCGCACCGCGGCCTTTCGCCCATCGTCAGTTTAAAGGAAAAGGAATTCCTGGGGGCGGGGGGGATCAGAAAGCGGATGGGAGGACAAAGATAAACCCTTTTGCCGATTCCGAAGGCAAACAAAAACGTTTTAGGCTCGGCTGCGGGATTCGAAACATTGAAAATTACTTAACATCGCAAACGCCCTCTTCCCGATCTGAGGATACCAAGAGGGAAGATTTTCGGATACAATGTTTGGAAGAGTTCGGATACTCAGTTTTTAAGTGAAAGCATTTGCCATTGTAAGTTATCAGAATTGATATTGCAGTATCAATGTCTTATTTGTGTAACAATAAATTTTGAGAATGAAGGACGAAGTAAGAGATTTATTGAAGCAAGTTTTGTCTGTTTTCTCTTCCAAATAGGATAGGCTCGAATTGAGTGGAATTTTTGAGTTTTCAAGATCTTTTTCTTGGAGTAATGTAGGTGCGTATAAAAAACTAACAGGCATTTTTGCAATATGTTTTGAATACCACTGAAATTTTCAAATTCAATTGTCATTGCAGAAGGAGATTTGCAGCAGATTCAGTGCAATCAAGTATACCAAGTAGCCCACTACTCTGTACGTAACAAGCATGGTATTTTGTCAAATTAGTATTGATATTTTATTATATATTAAGAAATACATATTAGAATTTCCAGATTTAAATGAAACAAATGTTTTGAAATGATATAATTTAAAGTCCTTCTAAAATGAACAGCTGAAACAAGTTAACAGCTAAACACAACTAGAGCAAGTGGTAAAAATAATTCATTTAAATCCCGAGTTAACATTTTCATTAATTTTCCCGAATCCTGTCCCAGTTACGCAAGTAACCATTGCGAAGGTTTGAATCCTCTAGCGATTGTATGCCGCAAACACTGCTTTCAGAAACGAGGATTCTCGACAGCAAATAAGACAGTGAATATAAACTGAATTCATCGTTAATCGGAGTGTCTGGAAAAAAAGTTGTACGTGGGGTTTTCTTTCAGACAATATTTAACTGCGGAAACACTTGTGTAAGTATCAATTTCATTGAAACAGAGCCTTTCATTCCGTATATAACAGACAAAAGAAACTGGAAACGCTAGAGCCATCAGGTAGACATATCGTGGAGAGAAAACAAGGAATAGGAAAGGGAAGAAATCAAGACCAACTGGCCATTCTTACAAAACAGGTTTTAGGGAGGTTTTAACTTTATTAGTTAAACTTACAAGTTTAACTAATACTTTAACTTTAACTTTTAACGTTTAACTTTTTATGTTATGTTAACTTTTTATGTTATGTTAACATTTTATGTTACAAATGAGACTGGGACCTACTGTTTAAAATGTATTCCGAACCACTACAGACATCCATGGCACTGCCAGAATTCGAACCCGAACCTGTGGTACCAAAACCCGGAGTGCTAGACACTCGGCCATTTTTCCAGGGAATACTATAGTCTTTCATTTTAATTTGAGTTTTTAGTTTTATGTCTCAGTTTTTCTAACATTCAGTGCAATTATCCGTTTGTCGAACCAGTTATTAAGAACTTTTAGGTGATTAGTAAAGATGATAGCAAAATTAGTATTATTCATTTATAAAGAACAGCTGCGCAATGAGAAAAATTGCAGTGAGAAATTAAAGGTTAGTAGGAATATCTGAGATAAAAGTTGAGAAGAGAAGGGAAGAGATTTTGCTGTCTTAAGGAGAATAAGTTTAAAAATTGAGTGAATTTTATTGATTTGAATCTTAAATTTTCTCTCACAAAAGTTTATAAATTAATTCTGTTTATCCAAACTCTATCGAAAGCTTTCTGAATATCAAGGAAATCCCCACACGTGCATTCCTGGTTTGAAAATCTTCTGTGATGTATTCTGCGTTACGGAGAAATGGATGAGCCCTGGTTAAGATTTTACGAAAACTTAAACTGCTCAGGATTTTGAATGCTGTCGTTCGAGACGAAAGATATTAATTTATTGTAAATAATAGATAGCTCAATTTTACTTTGAGAACAGAGCAGGGCGATAATTTTCAGGGTTGAAAGGATCTGTGCAAAGTTTCATCCTGAGAATAATGGCTGCTGTTTTTGCAGTTTCCCATGCAGAAGGAAAATATTTAAATTCGAGATATTTTTATTGATGAGATTGTAAAAAGGAATAATAGGAAAAATACTGATTTTCATGTTTTTTTATTATATTCTTTATTTCCGACGATACAGTAGGAATAACAATATCTTCCTGATAATTTAAATGCAAATTCTGGATGATGCAATTAACAGTACTGGCTGTCTCAGAGTTCTTAGAATTATTTAATACGAATTGTTTTTAAACTTCGCAAATAAGTTTAAAAAACAATTCGTGAAATTCTAGAACTCTGAGACAGCTCAGCCATCCTCAGCTTTATCTTTATCAGAACTAATCTGAGGTAAGGGATCCTTTAAGTGAGCAATTTTAGAACAGTATTTTTTAACTGATTAAGGAAATTACAATGAGAGGTAATGTAAGGTGTTGTTGCATGTTCCGGTTGAAGATTCGTTCACTTCTCTTCCCACACTTCGACAGAACATCAACAAGGTTAATTGATGAACAAGAACATGACAATGGCTTTTAAAAAAAAGCTGTTTCGATGTTTTTGCTGATGCGATTAAGAATAGTTAATAATTAATAATTTTAGTAGTATGTCAGTTACGGATTTTAATACCCTTCTTTATGAGGATTAGGGAGAGGTTTTTGACAGATTATTATAGGCATTAATAATATGATAAGTAAAATTATTAATTTCAATATCTAAATCGTTTTTTAGTCGCATGTAAACTGAATTTCCCAATAAATTAAATGAATTTTCAGTGATTTGATGATTACGCGGAATTTCATAAACTGAATTAAAAGAGATTTTTACCGTCTGGTAGTCGGAACTAAGTCCTGATAAAGAAGATATTTCTAAGTGTCAAGAAATGATTTTTTACTTCAGCATGATCTAGGGTGGAGGCAAGCTTATGCCAAAAAAGGGTGGGAGCGAGAGGAACTAAAATTCCAGCCATTGCAAGATTACAAAATTATTACGATTGGAATTGGAATTACGATTGTAATTCCAAGTTGTGTGTTTAAAGTCATCAAATAACATAATATTTGGATAGAGTTAAATCAGATTTTCTAAGTTTATTCTAAGAAGAGGGGGCCTGGTGGTCAGTGTCTGGCGCTTGGTGCCCCAGGTCTCGGCTTCTAATCCTCGTTACTGAAAGCAGTGGTCGCTGCATGCAGAGCTAGAGAAGGGTCAAACCTTCACAATGGTTGCTTGCGTAACTCCTGGAACATGATTCTGGAAACTGCAAACATTAAATGAATGTTTTTTTATTTTTCTGTGTTCAGCTGTGTTTAGCTGTTCAGTGGTTTCAGCTGTTCATTTTCAGAAGGATTTTTAAAATATTTGCTTCAGTTAAAGTTGGGTATTGTAATATGTATTTTTATGCCGGATAAATTATCAATTCTAATTTAGATATATATTTTGATTCGTAAAGATTCTCATAAACTTGAAAGTTAAGCTAAAAATATGGCTATGCTCAAAATATGAGCTCTAAATTTGGGTTATATAAAGTGATTCAAAAAGGCTTCGCTGAATGGTATGTTAAAAAAGGGTATGCTAAAAACGTCAATTCTAATTTTGGCTTACATGTAAAGATTCGAAAAGTTTGATAAATCCATTCGAAAAGCCAAGATAATATTCTTAACTTTACTTGGTAAGTCTTTTTGGAATCCATCTGGATTTAATTTTTTAACTGAGACAATTATGGATGGTAAAATACCACGTTTGTTATGTACAGTGTAATAGGCTACGTGATACACTTGGAATGCACTGAATCTGCTGCAAATCTGCTTCTACAATGGCAATTGGTTTAAGAAAATTTAAATATTCAAAACATATTGCAATAATGTTCTCATCAAAAGTATCAAGCCGTTTAGCACACAAAAAACTATCTAATTTAAATAGCCCCTTCCAAAATAGAAAATAATATAATTTTAATTTCTCTCTAATTTTTTTTGAAATGTTTTTTGAAATGTATATATATACATCATTTCGAAACATTTATTCCCTTTATATGTAAAATAAGTATTTTTTTTTCTGGTTAAAACATAATCAAATTATTATAAAATAGGGGTTTTGGATTATATTGTTGTTGTTCTAATGCAGCTGGCTATACAGAGACAGTTAATCTTTACTCCATAATCAAGGGCTGCACCTCTGTTACTCATTTAGCACTACCCAGAGGGCACGTGTAGCTTGCAGATTAGGTACGCACACGAGTTACACTACCCCTTAATTCTTTATGCACATACACATTACTCCAAGAAAAAAACATCTTGAAAACACAAATAATTGCCACTCCGTCCTACTGATATATACCCTACAATGGCAAATATAAGGTGTCCTTCACTTAAAAACTGAGTATCCCAACTCGGCCAAACATTGTATCTCTTGATATCCTCAAGTCGGGAAGAGGGCGGATGGGATGTTAAAGTAATTTTCGATGTTTCGAATCCCGCAGCCGAGCCTAAAACGTTTTTGTTTGCCTTCGGAATCGGCAAAAGGGTTTATCTTTGTCCTCTCATCCGCTTTCTGCGCACGTTTCTCCGAGCCGCCCCCTTTCACCATCCCCCCCAGGAATTCCTTTTCCTTTAAACTCACGATGCGGGAAAGGCTGCGGTGCGGAAAAGTCGAGAAACTCTTTAAACTCCCTTCTTCCCTTATCAATTCCGAAAAGTTCTCGCTTTTATTTATATTTTATTTTTTCTCACACCGGTCAGACACTTGTTGCTAAAAACGTCCATTGAGCTTTGTCGAGGCATGGAAGTTCCAAACTGTACCTTTATGGGATATTCAATACATTTTCTGAAGATTATTTAAGATAAGCAGAGATGTGATCTGGCGTCATTCAGCTTCTGTCGACAATTTTATTTTAGTAAGTTTTGTTAAGAAAATATTTGTCTGTGATGTTGGGAAAATATCAGAGCCAACTGAAAACCCATGTCGTAAGAAAAGCAGTTATTGAAATCAGTAAAAATAAATCAGTTTATTGAAAGACGGAAAAAAATATCAGATCAACACATTCCAGTAGATCAAATTTTATACAGTAATAAATCAACATATTCTATATAGTAGTAGATCATGTTTCCGTTTGTAGAACAACATATCCTAGAAAGTAGTAGATCAACGTATTTCACAAAATGGTAGATCATATTTTAGATAATAATAGATCAACTTACCGACGTATGGATCAAAATATAAACCTATGGATCAACGTATAGATCAACATATTCTAAAAGTAGAAGATCAACATATTCTATAAAATATATCAGCATAGTCTATAAAGTAGTATATCAACATTTTGATGGAATGAGAGGAGGAAGTTAATTAATTAATTTTTATGGATCACTGTTCCACACTTACGTGTCATATGGGAGAAAAAGCGGCAAACACCCCCTGAAGCAAATAGAAAACTAATTCAAGGTCACTAACATTTATTTTCAAAATTGCCCTCAAGTTTCAAAAAACTGCAGTCATTGGAATGTTCAGCACCAAGGGATTCGAAACTGAGCTAGAATCGCTCGTTGGCTTTGGACTGCAAATCGGTTGTTCAATGGTAGTTTTTTTTTTTTGAACATCGATAGACTTTCATTTAAGCATACCATGACAAACTCACTGATGGGCAATGAAAGAGTATGTTGCCTTAACATATATAAAACATATATTGAACCACCAAAATTGCCCAAGTTTAGTGTCTTATGGCACGAAACACCCACCAAATAGCCAGACAATCGAAGCAATGCGTTTTACATACATTTCCACAATTGCCACCAAGCCTTCCCATTTCAACCTACGCCACCAGTGGATTCAAATCCTAGTTCTTCTGTAAGTTTATCACGCCCTTTACCATTGTGTTGGGCACAGAACTATTTGAAAACAATTTCACGTAATGTGAAAATATTTTCAAATAATGTGAATCCACTCGATTCCAATTGATGTTCGTCATCCTATGTCCTGTTCAAATGTGTGCAAGTTACTTTTGATCAGTCTTTCGAATTGCTTAAGTCAAAAAAGCCATTTCTAAGTAATGGATTCTACTCAATTTAAACTATCAAATCTAAATTTAAATTGCGTCTTCTTAACTAGAATTTTAATTATCTTCGAATATTTTTTTCTTTCTCAATGGAAGTGGATTTTGCAGAGAATGAGATAATCTAGTGAACCGACTCTGCTTTTTCCCTGCAGCCGCAGAGAAAGAGAGAGTTCCCTTTCATTATCAGGGAACCTCAGAGTTTTGTTTAATTCATAAAATGCCGCCCGAGGAATTTAATCAATATCATTTCTTGTGCCGCACAGATGGCGAGGACACGTTTTTGGAATGTAATTAAACTTTGATTAAAACAAAACGCATTTCTGAGGCTTTCTGAAAATATGCAAATTCTCGGAGGCGAAATTTTCCGAAATCAATTTCTTTTTAATATTTATTTCGCGATCGGAATTTTTCTCTCCACTTTCGCTTTTTTTTAAAAAACATCTCTTCTCTCACCTTCAACTAAATGTCTGTGGAAATTGAAAACAAACAAAACATATAAGAAAAGCCGCTTGCTAATATTTCTTTGCGCTTAATTTCCCATTAACCGCCCAAGAAATTTCGTATTATTTTTTTTTAATGATATTTATTCCCTTTGCCAACTTTAATGGAAAAATATTTTCGCGTTAAATATCCATCCTTTTATCCGAAAGCTTTAAAGGATCAATAGTGTGTCGAAGCGAAATCCTGGCACGTAGGGGCCATCGATTTTAAATCACGCAAAACCGCAAGCACACGCTTTTATTTATGGATTTCCACCTCTGGAAATCCGGGGAAAAAATGCAAGAAAGATCTGCTGTCAATTTTAAATGCAGGATAAGAGCATTTGAATGTCTGATGCTGAGGAAATCTTTTCCAAAATCTGATGAGTAGATTTTGAGTTTTGAGAATTTACCGTAATTCGATATTTTAATTGATTATTTCTGCAAATTGAAAAAGATTTACAGAAATGAGGACAGACAACACCAACAGCTCAGATTCGCCAAAAAAGAATATGCTGTCATTTTGCGGGATTATAAAGGTACTCTGCACTTAGCAGTTTTCCGAAAAACCAAACAATTAATTCAAACGTGTAAATTCAACAAATCGCCAAAAATTATTTTAACTAGGTTGGGATGTGTTGTTATATACACTCTATAGCCCTAAGCTTGAGCCTTTACATTACCATTTATTTATTTCCATGTAGAACTCCTAAGATGGTAAAATCTTTAATGCTACTGATGTTGTAAAATCATATTTAATTCATTTTTTTGCTGGCAAAAACCAGAAGTTTTATGAACATCAAAATATAACACGGCTTAAAAGATGGCAAAGCCCTCAACAAAAAACCGGACAACAAGTAATTGAATAAAGTTATATTTTTAAACATAAACGCTGAATTTTCCTTCATATTTAAAATCCGCAATCACTTAGTTGCCAACCCAATATGTATATAGATACGGCAATATATATATATATATATATGCGGGGGTAAGGTGAAAGGTTCTCGGCCTGACACAGAGATGGCGCTGCAATCAGTAACAATTTATGTTTCCTTTCCTCATTAGTTCGTTTCAACTTGTTCTCTCAATCAGTTTTTTTACACGAATTTTTGCATTAGACGTCTTGCGTGTTTTTCTTTAAAATGGATAAACTAGAATATCGTGCTCTTCATAAAATTCTTCTTTTTGAATGGATTAACACCTAAAGAAATTCATCCGAAGTGACAAACGTTCACGGGGACTCTGAATTTAAACGTGGTCGCACATACCTCGAAGATGACCCACGTGAAGGACTGCCAAAACCCGCCACCACACTGGAAACCATCGAAAAAAAGTACATGATATCATGTTGGACGATAGGTGAGTGAGATAGCTGAGTTTATCGGAATATCGGAAGAAAGGGTGCGAAACAACTTGCTCGAAGAATTAGGGATACGAATGCTCTGCGCAAGATGGGTGCCGCATTTGCTGAATGCCGATCAAAAGCAAATGCACAAACTATTTTCACAGCAATCTTTGGACCAATTGAATAGGGATACGACCGATTTTTTGTGCTGTGATTTGTCACCTTGGATGAGGCATGGATAAAACGCTGCAAGCCAGAAGCAAAACAGCAGTCCAAGCAGTGGGTGGAAGCCGGTGGTTCAGCTCCAAAGAAATCGAAGTCGATCGCATCTGCCGGAAAGGTCATGGCCAGCGTGTTTTGGGTTGTGAAAGGGATCCTGTCAATCGATTACCTTACAAAAGGCAAAACAATTACAGGCGAATATTACTCCAACCTTCTTGACCAGCTGGATGCTAAAATTCGTGAGAAGAGACCTGGATTGAAGAAGAAAAAAGTCATCTTTCACCTGGACGACGCACCTGTGCACAAGGGTGCGTTGGCGATTTGAAAACTGCGGGATTTGGGGTATGATTTGCTCGGCCATCCCCCTCTTCTCCTGATTTGGCCCCCTCAGACTTTTATTTGTTCCCAAACTTAAAGAAATTTGTTTCTGGAAATGCTTCGCATCCAGTGAAGAAGTTGAGAGGGATTTTGCAAGGAATATTATGTAGAAAAGTAAAATAATTTTTTTAACTGAAAGTCGCGATCTTTCATTTTTCAGGCCAAGAACTTTTTACCTTAACCTCGTATATATATATATATGAATGGAATGTATTCTTGAAAGAAAAAGGCATTTAAAATTTGCAGCTGTGATCTGAAATAAAAACAATAAAAGCTCATAAGTCAAAAGGAAAAATATAAGTTATTAAATTCATAATTTTTCAAAGTAAGCTCTATTATTTAAGCGAACATTTTTTTAATATTTTTAGTGAATGCATTTTGAAATATTCAGGAGATGAAATAGGTTTAGAGAAGACGAAAAATGGGTCGCGCATTGAAACAGAATAAATTCGGACTATCTCTTTCTGCATTAAAACAGAATGATTAATTATGTATAAAATTTTTCATTATAAGTTGCATTTTATAGTGAGGTATTGTGTTTCCGAAAATTAAGAATTTAAAATTTATTTTTGTTTATTTTCTTTTTTTTTTTTCAGTCTCGAAATTGCTATCTCAAATATACTTTGTTCATTTCTTTTTTCTTAATTCAGTCAAGTGCCTCATTTTTTTTTCTGTATGAATATTAATATTTTTATTTCGACTTATTTTTTTTATTTCAGTTTTTTTTATTAACTTCTTTGAAATAAATAAATGCACTGACGTCCCAAGGAAAATTTAAGAAAAGAAGGAACTATTTTTTTTTTTTATTTAAAATGTGATTGAAATAATCTTTAATATATTTTGTAAGGTTTTCATTGCTTAAATAATGAATTGAACGAACATTACAGCAATTCCAGTCAATGATAATATTAAACATTTTAAAACATTTTCAAAGGCTTTTATCGTAATGACTTTTTTTTTTTCGTTAGGTTGAAATAAGTTTAAGCATATTGTTTATTCAAGTAATTAACTAATTTTTCGAAAAAAGATAAAATACTTTAATCATTTAGAGTTTTATTGATATTTTAATGCACTGCATTTTTACGTGAATTCAGAAGTTTTTTTTTTTTTTTTTTACTAAGAATAAAATCTTAATAATACTTAATACTACTTACTAAGAAATAAAACCTTCAGTGCAGTTTTTCTAATCTGCTTATAATATAGAAATATTTTCTGTGAAAATTTCGATTTATAATTAAAACAAATTGAAATAAATATAGCAATATTGATAAAATTTAATAGAATTAAAAATATTTATAATTTTTAAAATATTATACTTTAAACATTATTTAAACGTTTAAATATTTCCCAATTTTCCAATAGTCGGTTGGCCATCAGGCCCCAGATATATATATATTAAAAGTGATGCAAAGATTTGTTTTCAATTCTGTGTTAATTACACGAACATTTTTGTTTTTAAAAAACATTTTTGTACATCGACGGGCTCCATAATCCCTTTATGTACACCACGAACAATCCTTTGATAGATGATGGAGGGAGGGAACGAACCACCTGGAAAAATCTAGGAGTAACTGCCTCACATTTGCCTCCTGTGTGGGTGAAAACCTAGGAAAATCCTATCAGGCAGTCTGCCTCTGGGGAATGAGGGCCGAGTGGCTAGCGCTCGTAAAATCGGTTACTATACTGTGATAGTGAAGAATAGATCAGCAACAGTTAAAGCAGTGTAATTTTTAAGGTGACATGTTTCGTTTTTATAATTGCTGATAGTAATATCACAGGAACAACTTGTCTTAAAACATTAGCAACCTATTTCTCTATATGAACCGAAATCTACTAACTCTGCTACTTCCTACATGGTTGTGAAACAATTTCAACAAGTGATATCAATTCCATCTACTTCCAGCTTGGTTGACCACATACTTTTTAATAATCACAAAACTCAATCGATTACTAAATTGAAACAAACATGCAAAGTCAATTTACCAGTAAAAATAAATTCGTAAAAGTAAGCATAGATAAACATATTGTACATAGTAGAAGATCAACATATTATACAAAGTAGAAGATCATCATAGTCTAATAAAGTAGTAAACCCATATTTTCTACAATGTAAACATTGATAAGCAGAAAAACATTATCAGTCATTTTCCTTAAAAAAACCGAAACAATCCAGCACATTGAACACTACAGTTGGTGTAATGTATGGATTTTCCGCTTTAAGAATCCTACTTCTCGGCTGGCTGCTTCATGACGAATTATTTATCAATTTCAATTATTCAAACTATTTCACGGAATGTAAAATTTGATTATTTAGTTGGCGGTCGGAATCTCTTCGCACCTTCAACTAAATGTCTGTGGAAGTTGAAAGAAAAAAAAAAAGCCATTTAATAAAAGCCGCTTGCTAATAATTTTTGCGCTTAATTCAACATTACTCGTCCAAGAAATTTTGTATTATTTTTTTCAATGATTTTTCTTCCTTTGCCAACTTAATGGAAAAATATTTCCCACGTTAAATATCCATCCTTTTATCTGAAAGCTTTAGAGGATCAATAGTGTGTCGAGGCAAAATCCTGGCACGTGCGGGCCATCAATTTTAAATCACGCAAAACCGCAAACACGCGCTTTCATTTCTGGATTTCCACCTCTCGAAATCGGGAAAAAATGCAAGAAGATCTGTCAATTTCAAATGCAGTACCAGAGCTTTCGAATGGCCTTTGCTGAGGAAATCTTTTCGAAAATCTGATGTGTAAATCTTGGATTTTGAAAATTTACCGTAACCTGAAATTTTAATTAATTACTTCTGCAAATCGAAATAGTTTTACTGAAATAAGGACAGAGAGGCATGTAGAGTTTAGAGAGGAATATAAAACCTGCAATAACCTTGATAATATTGAATCTGCATTAATCTTGGTATATAACCTTGGCTTGTGGTCTGGCGCTCAGTGTCATCGGTTTAGAGTTCACCTCCCGGCCGTTCCATGAATAATTGCAGTGGTTCGGAATCCCCTTTAAACCATATGTCTGGGTCTTATAGGGATTGTAGAGCCTATCTTCAAGATACACGGGCCCCCTGGGTAGTGTTAAATGAGTTACATTCACTACTTATGAAAGATTAATTGTTATTTAAGTAATACTACGATTTACTAGTGGAAACGTTTCTCTAAATTCATTTACATTTACGTATCGAATGTTTCAACGAAACATCATCAACAAACCAATACATTCAGATTTCGATTAATTTTTTTAAGATTCAAAAACATAAAAATAATTTTGTCAGCAATTTAAAATAAATCGTAATTTCTTTTTCATTATTTAGTTTAGTTTATGATCGATAAAAATAACCTTCATTGCAACTTTTTTTTTGTTCATTACTTTCAATGCTAACTTTCTTAAGGAATTTGGGACTCTATCCAAGCAATGCTTGAATATAATTCCTTGCGTTTAAATCCCAAAAGAATGTTAAACATAAAACCTAATTTTCCTTCAAAGACTTATTTCTGTAATCCACCGAAGAAAAAAAGTAGGAAGGAATTTATTTATATTGAAAGATAAGAAAGTTTTTAACTTCTTCATCTAAAAATTCTTTCTTATTACACGTCGTTATGGCATATGAATTTTTAATCGAACGCCCACACCAAGAAAAAAAATGTGTTGTTTGCAAAGATTAATTTTCTTAAAAATTTCTGGTCTTTCAAATGAGATTAACTAAATGATTCCCTTTCAGGCTCCAAAAAGAGGAAGCTTTCATAAGCTCTATTCCCTCAAAATCCGTTCACAACGAAAAGACGAGCAATTATCTTTTAAAAAATAGAGGGAACCAACAAGCAATAAAAACACAAAGCTTTTAGCAGATAAGCTAATTGAGGGAGAGGCATAAAAACAACTCGACTCGAAGGCGTTGCCATTGCTGGAGAAGAAAAAAAAAAAAAACAGAATGTAATGGCTTATTTATTTAACTGAAACACACTTTTTTTCACACTTCTTCTCGCTCGAACACAACCAGAGTTTAGTTGTTTTTTTCGCTGTTTCTTTTTGTTTTAATTTCTTGACCCTTTCTGGAAGTATTTACATCTTGTCAAATCACACATCCCCGAGTTTTCGGGGAAAAAAAAGTTCAATGTCTAGTTCTGAATTATTCTACAGAAGAAGCGGGAAATAAATTTGACATCTTCTTAGATCTTAAGTTTATTTGGCTCGTTAAAAATAATCTTTCTTTTGGTGGGTGGAATGCTGTTTTGCATTTTATTAAACAATTTTATTTTTTCTAAAATTCTTTCTGATTTTTGATTTTGGTCACTTATAATTTAATTTTAAAGAGCGAAATTTTTTTTTCTTACCTAATCTTTTTTATTAAACATAAAAAAAGCTATCTGATTTTGGGAAGATATTAGAAAGAAAAAAGAATTCAATCAGTTCAGAAGAGAAAAGAATATTCTTTAACATTTTAAAGAACTGCGTTGATTGCTTCGTTCATTTAACCTTCAGTTAAACTGTTCTTAACTTAATTTCCGTTACGCAAAACTTTTCCCCATTACATTGAACTGGGTTTTTTATGACAAGCTCCTGGTTCAATAATTTACATAATTTTAAATCACCGTTGCTTTTTTGTTATGAAATAAATTTGGAAGAATAAATGCAGTTTTTGAAAAAATAAAAATTGGTCTTACTTTTTGGGTACAGTAGTACAACTTTTTCCGAGGCAGTCTGATTAACGATGAATGCAGCTTATATTCACTGTCTTATTTGCTGTCGTGAATTTTTCGTTTCTGAACGTAGTGATTGCTGCATGCAGCACTAGAGGATTCAAACCTTCGCAATGTTTGCTTGCGTAACTCCAAGGACATGATTCGGAAACTGCAAACGTTAAATGAATGTTTTTTGGTATTTTTTTAGCTGTTTAGTTGTTTCAGCTGTTCAGTTTAGAAGGATTTTAAGTTATATCATTCAAAATACTTGTTTCAGTTAAAGCTGAATATTCTGATATATATATATCTTAATGTAAGTTAAAATATCAATTCTAATTTGGATTATATAAAGTGATTCATGAGAGTTCTGATAAACTTAACGGTATATTAAAAAATGGATATGGTGAAAACTTCAATTCTAATTTTGGCTTAAATAGAAAGATTTGAACAAGTTTGATAAAACCAATCGAAAGCCAAGCTAACAATCTTGACTTTAATTAGTAAGTTGTCAACCCAATTAAATTCCGATTTCTTTTGGAAACAAACTGATTTTATTTTTTAACTGAGATCATTTATGGATTATAAAATACTGTAGCCACTTTTGTTTCCTGTATCACTTTATTTCTTCTAGTATTGTAGTTCACTTTGAAACCTGGCAACTAAAAGAAAAAAGAAAAGGTTTTGGTTCGTATTCTAAATAAGCGGCAATAACACAGAATGTAAAATCTTAAGATAATGTTTTCATCAATAAGATGTACGTATTACATAAGCAAATCATGTTAAAAGATTTATTCATCTGTATATAGCCTCATCATGTATCATCATCTTTTTCTTGTGTTACATTAATAAACGTGTTTTATAATCAAAGAAGAAGTTCCGTTTCAGTCACAACAAATACCATGTTTGTTATATACAGAGTAGTGGGCTACGTGGTACACTTCGATTGCACTGAATCTGCTGTAGATCTCTTGTGGCAATTGACTTTCAGTGGTATTTCAGTCTTAAAAATGGTATGTGATTCAGTGGTATTTTTGTGTTACAAATTTCAGTGGCATTCAAAACATATTGCAACAATGTCTGTAATTATTTTTATGCGCATGTACATTACCCCAAGAAAAAAGATCTTGAAAACTCAAAAATTCCACTCGATTCGTGCCTATCCTAGTCGGAAGAGACACCAGACAAAACTTGCTTCAATAAATCTCTTACTCGTCCTTCATTTTTGAAAATTTATTTTGCTACACAAATAAGATAATGATACTCTAGTATAAGAATTCCGATACCCTACAATGGCAAATATAGGGCGTCCTTCACCTAAAAATTGAGTATCCCAACTCGAGCAAGCATTGTATACGAAAACCTTCCTCTTGATATCCTCAGGTCGGGAAGAGGGTGATTAGGATGTTAAGTAATTTTCGATGTTTCGAATCCCGCAGCCGAGCCTAAAACGTTTTTGTTTGCCTTCGGAATCGGCAAAAGGGTTTATCTTTGTCCTCCCATCCGCTTTCTGCGCACGTTTCTCCGAGCACCCTCCCCCTATCTCCCCAGGAATTCCTTTTCCTCAAACTCACAATGGAAGGCCGCGGTGCGGAAAAGTCGAAACGCTTTAAACTCCCTTCTTCCTTATCAGTTCCGAAAAGTTCCCGGTTTCATTTTTATTATTTATTTTTTCCTCACACCGGTCCAGACACTTAAGAATTTGTTGCCGAAAAACGTCCATTAAGCTGTGTTGAGGCATGGCAGTTCGAAACTGTATCTTTTATGGGATTAGTCAATACATTTTTTGAAGATAAGCAGAGATGTGATCTGGCGTCATTCAGCTTCTGCCGACAGTTTTATTTTGGATAAGTTTTGTTCAGAAAATATCAGAGCCAGCTGAAAATCCATGGGGTTGGAAAAGCACGACAACGATTATTTTTTGCTCTAAAATGTCATTGAAGAATAAAATGAATCGAAGAGTATATACGCTATCAGACTGAACATATTAGGAAATAAAATTCCTATATTTGCTTATAAATATATTTTTTTCAGAATTAGGTATATATGCTTCCCACTGGCATTTCCACTTTAAAATCATTAAACATAAACTTAACACAGAAAATGGCCAGTTTATGTCTTGTGCCGCGCAGATGGCGCGGACACGTTTTCAAGTGGAATGTAATTAAACTTTGATTTTCAAAACAAAACGCATTTAAAAAAAATCTCTTCTCACCTTCAACTAAATATCTGTGGAAATTTAAAACAAAAAAAAAAAGATGCCATATAATAATTCATAAAAATGCCGCTTGCTAATATTTTTTTGCTTTGCTTAATTTCACATTACTCAAAAAATGCCATATAATAAAGCCGCTTGCTAATATTTTTTGAAATTTCGTATTATTTTTTTAATGATATTTATTCCCTTCGCCAACTTTAATGGAAAAATATTTCCCGCGTTAAATATACATCCTTTTATCTGAAAGCTTTAAAGGATCAATAGTGTGTCGAAGCGAAATCCTGGCACGTAGGGGCCATCGATTTTAAATCACGCAAAACCGCAAGCACACGCTTTTATTTCAGGATTTCCATCTCTGAAAATCCGGGAAAAAAATGCAAGAAGATTTTAAATACAGGACCAAGAGCCATTTGAATGACCGAATGACCGATTTTGATCTGTCCGAATATCAGATGGGTATATCTTGGATTTTAAGAATTTACCGTAATCTGTAAATTTTAATTAATTATTTCTGAGAACCGAATTAGATTTACAGAAATTAAGAATAGAGGCGTTATCTGTGCAGTGAATGTGTAGACAAGTTGCGCTCATGTAGAGTTTATACGAATGTAAAACCTGCAATAACCTTGATAATTTTGAATCTGTATTAATCTTGGTATATAACCGGGTGACTATATCTTGGTGCCCCAGGTTTCGGGTTCGATTCCTGACTGTGTAGTGGTTCGGAATCAGCCGGTCTCATAGGATCGTAGAGCGTTGTGGGGGTAGTGTGACTCGCGTCCATATCCTATCTTCAAGCTACACCTGCCCCCTGGGTAGTTCTAAGTGAGTAACAGCGATGTCCGAGGACATTCCCCTTTCTTGATAGATTTTAAATGGGTTTTTTTCTGGATTTTCAGAGGTGGAAATCCGGAAAAAAGGGAGAAGATGTGCCAATTTTAAATACAAGAAAAGAGCATTTGAATGCAAAGGAAATCTTTTCGAACATCTGCTGGGTAGATCGTGTTTTTAAGAATTTACCACAATCCGAAATTTTAATTGATTATTTCTGAATATCGAAAAAGGATTTACAGAACTGAGGACAGACGACACCAACAGCTCAGATTCACCAAAAAAGATTATGCTTTCAGTTAATGTGATTATAAAGGAATTCTGCACTTATAATTTTTACCAAAAAAACCAAACAATTAATTCAAATGTGTAAATTCAACAAATCGCTAAAAATTATTGGAACTAGGTTGGGATGTGTGTTGTTACATACGCTCTATGACCCTAACCTTAAGCCTTTAGATTACCATTTATTTCGTTCCATGCAGAAATCCTTAGATGGTAAAATTTTTAATGCCGCTGATGATGCAAAATCACATTTAATTCGGTTTTATGCTGGCAAGAACCAGAAGTTTTATGAACATCGAATTATGACACGGTTTGCAAGATGGCAAAGAGCCATCAACAAAAATGGACAATACCTAACTGAATAAAGTTATATTTTTAAACAAAAACACCTTCTTATTTAAAATCCGCAATCACTTATTGTCAACCCAGTATGCATATATATATATGCGAGGGTAAGGTGAAAACTTCTCGGCCTGACACAGAGATGGCGCTCCAATCAGCAGAAATTTAAGCTTCCAGCCTGGTGTGCACGTGTCATTAGTTCATATGGCGAGTTTCAACTCGTTCTCTCAATTAGTTTGTTTACACGAATTTTTGCATTAGACGTCTTGCTTGTTTTTCGTTAAAATGGATACACTTGAATATCGTGCTGTCAAAAATTCTTCGTTTTGGATGGATTAACCCCGCAGGAAATTCATCCGAGATTGACAAAAGTTTATAGGGACTCTGCTCCTTCCACGTCAACCGTTAAAATGTGGGCAGCTGAATTTAAACGTGGTCGCACATGAACAGAGGGACAACCACGTGAAGGACAGCCAGAAATCTCAACCACACAGGAAACCATCGAAAAAGTGCATGATATCGTATTGGATGATAGGCGACTGAGATAGATGTGGCTGTGGGAATATCGGAAGAAAGGGTGCGAAACATTTTGCACGAAGAATTTGGGATGCGAAAGCTCTGCGAAGATGGGTGCCGCATTTGCTGAATGCCGATCAAATGCAAATGCACAAACGATTTTCACAGCAATCTTTGGACAAATTCAATAGGGACCCGACTATTTTGTGTGGAGATTTTCACCTTGGATGAGGCATGTGTCCACCACTACACGCCAGAAACAAAACAGCAGTCCAAACAGTGGGTGGAAGCCGGTGGTTCAGCGCCAAAAGAAAGAGAAGTCTATCGCATCTTCCGGAAAGGTAATGACCAGCCTTTTTGGGAGGCGAAAGGGATCCTGTTAATCGATTACCTTGCAAAAGGCAAAACAATTACAGGCGAATATTACTCCAACCTTCTTGACCAGCTGCATGCTAAAATTCGTGAGAAGAGACCTGGATTGAAGAAGAAAAAAAGTCATCTTTCACCAGGACAAAGTACCTGCTCACAAGGGGTGTTGGCGATGGGAAAACTGCGGGATTTGGGGTATGATTTGCTCTGCCATCCCCCTATTCACCTGATTCAGCACCCTCAGACTTTCATTTGTTCCCAAACTTGAAGAAATTTGTTTCTGGGAAGCGCTTCGCATCCAATGAAGAAGTTGACAGGGCCACAGAGGAATATTTTCACAACCTTCAGACTCTCACTTCCGGGAAGGAATACTGATGTTGGAGGAACGTTGGACCAAGAGTGTTGAAGTCAAGGGAGGTTATGTAGAAAAATGAAATCATTTTTTTAACTGAAAATCGGAATTCTTTCATTGTCAGACCGAGAACTTTTCAGCTTAATCTCGTATATATATATATATATATATATATATAAATGGAATGCATTCTTAAAAGAATAAGGCATTTTAATTTGGAGCTGTGATCTGAAATAAAAACAATAAAAGCTCTTAAGTCAAAAAGAAAAATATAAGTTATTAAATTCATAATTTTTTTCAAAGTAAGCTCTATTATTTAAGCGAACATTTTTAATATTTTTTTAGTGAATGCATTTTGAAATATTCAGGAGATGAAGTATGTTTGGAGAAAACGAAAAATGGGATCGCGCATTGAAACAGAATAAATTCCGGACTATCTCTTTCTGCATTAAAACAGAATGATGAATTATGTATAAAATATTTTCATTATAAGTTCCATTTATAGTGAGGTATTATATTTCCGAAATTAAAATTTAAAATTTATTTTTGTTTATTTCCCTTTTTTTTCAGTCTTGAAATTGCTGTCTTAAATATATTTTGTTCATTTCTTTTTCTTAATTCAGTCAAATGCCTCATTTGTTTTTCTGTATAAATATCGTTAGGTTTTATTTCAAGATATTTTTTTTTATTTCTGTTTTTTTTTTATTAACTTCTTTGGAATAAATAAATGCAGTGTCGTCCCAAGGGAAGTTTGAAAGGAAAGAAGGAAACTATTTTTATTTTATTTAAATGTGATTGAAATAATCTTTAATATATTTTTGCAAGGTTTTATTCTTCAAATAATAAATTGAAAGAACATGACAGTAATTCCAGTCGATGATAATATTAAACATTTTAAAAACATTTCCAAAGGCTTTTTTATCATGTAATGACTTTTTACATAAGTTTGAAATAACTTTAAGCATATCGTTTACTCAAGTAATTATCTAATTTTTCGAAAAGATAAAATACTTTAATCATTTAGACTTTTACTGATATTTTAATGCACTGCATTTTTACGTCATTCAGAAGTTTTTTTTTACTAAGAATAAAATCTTAATAATACTTAATACTCCTTATTAAGAAATAAAACCTTCAATGCAGTTTTTCTAATCAGCTTATAATATAAAAATATTTTCTGTGAAATTTTCGATTTATAAATAAAACAAATTGAAATAAATATATAGCAATATTAATAAAATTTTATAGAATTTAAAATATATATTTTTTTTAAAATGTTATACTTTAAACAATATTTAAACGTTTAATTATTTCCTAATTTTCCAATAGTCACGCAGCCCATCAGGCCTTATATATATATATATATATAAATATAAATGATGCAACTAAGGAAAGATTTTTTTCCATTCTGTCTTAATTACGAACATTTTTTTTTTTTAAATTTTTTTTTTTGTGTATCGACGGGTTCCATAATCTTTTTATGTACACCACGAACAATCCTTTGATAGATGATGGGGGACGGAACGAACCACCAGGAAAAATCTAGGAGTAACTGCTTAACATTTGCCTCCTTGTGTGGGTGAAAACCTAGGAAAATCCTATCAGGCAGTCTGCCTCGAGGGGAATGATGGCCGAGTGGCTAGCGCTCGTAAAATCGGTTTACTATACTGTGATGGTGAAGAATAGACCAGTAACAGTTAAAGCAGTGTAATTTTAAGGTGACATGTTTCGTTTTTGTTCTTGCTGATAGTAATATCACAGGAACAACTTGTCTGAAAACATTATACAACCACTTTCTCTATATGAACCAAAATCTACTAACTCTGCTACTTTCTATATAGTTTTGAAACAATTTCACCAAATACGTCAATTCCACTTCCATTTGTTGACACTTTGCTTACTCAGACTACATTACTAAATCGCTAAAACAATGCAACAGTGAAGAGCAAACCATCTTTTTACTGCAGTGTAATAGCTTAGGTTTCCGTCATGGCTAGCAGTGGTATCTATTAATAACTTGTCCTCCACTTAAAACATAAGCATTCCAACATGAATCAAAATCAATTACTTCCTATATAGTTGTGAATCAATTTTACGAAGTGATGTCAAATCTACTTTCATCTCGATTGACTTCATTGCTAATAATCTGAAAACTCAATAGAGTACTAAATCGTAACAAAACATGCAAGGCAATTTATCTGCAAAAGCAAATTTTTAAAGTAAATATAAAAATAAGCCCAAGAAAATCAATTAATTCAGCAAAGTAAACAATTAGTAGACAAAATGAAATATAATTGAAAGAAACATTGTTTAAAAAAAAATATGTAACAAACTTTTTTTATTCTTCATAATCATCATCAGAATCAGATTAAACGTCGATTGAATGGTCTCTAAAATGGTGATGTAATCGAGTTTGATGAAAAAAAATAGATATATATTTTAGTGATATAAATCTTAATTGATGCATATTTCTGATGCATATACTTTAATTGTTCTATATTTTATTTGAAGTTTTTAAAATAACATTTTAACTTTTAGATTTTAAATTGGCTTATTTTAGTACAACTTTGATCAAATGACTTTAAACAAATAGTTATTTGAAATACATTTCTTAGCTTATTTTTTAGATAGACAAGAGCATCAATCACTTTTACCAAAAAACATCAATCACTTTTACCAACATAGAATATATTGTTTAACAAAACTGGCCTTTTTGGCATAAATCCCCCAACCAACCAATCTTGAAGCAGTGATTTCGTCAGTGAGCCATTAGCCTAGCGAAGCGGCTTAATTATACATAAATTTCGTGAAGCTGAAAAGGGTAAGCCAAAACAGAAAGGCTATTTTTGTCGTAAGAAATTATTATAAAGGGAATTTTTAAGGGTATGGATACGCATGGCCACTAAAAATGTCAAATAAAATAGTTCAATATTGCTGGGATAGTCAAATAATTCATGATTTAAATCTTCAGAAAAATTTTATATTTTCGCTATAAAAATGTTTGTCCCAGTCAGAGTAGCAAAAAAATTTTTATTTTGAATTTAAAATTGACTATTCGCTTTATTGTGTTTCTACGAAGAATATTCTCATAAAAAGTATTTTATTTATGCATATATAAATTTTCTTAATGGGCACGGTATGGGTTGACATTTAAAATCGGGAACCAAAAAATTAGGATCCTATTAGATACATTAAATAAAGGGAATGGCTCTAGTTCTTAAAAAATGAAGATTTCTTTAGTTAGGTTTAATTGCTCCAAATTGTTTTATTTAATCTTTTTTTTTTAATTTTACCATTAGCATAAAAAGCAAAGTAAAGTTAAACAAATCTGAATAAATATTTAATCATCCACTAATAACCGTTGAACACTTTTTCAAAATATTTATCTTTACAAGGCAAATAATAAAAGACGTTTGTTGTTTTTGCTTAATTGAACAAATTTAACCCAAACCACTATTAGCAAATGAACGAAAAAAAATACATGCATTATTTCTGAATGCAACAGCAATACTAATTACAAAATTTTTATTCCTTTTTAATGAAATAGGAAAATCATAAAAAAAGTCTACAGCAGTTTGCATTCAATGGCAACCGAAAAAAAAAAACAACTCTTTTATTTTTCAGTTGTCATTTAAAAAGAAAACTCGACTCAAACATTCCCTTAAATGAGTCATTACGTTTTAATAACGTCGTTTGTAACGGGAAAAACGATGCTTCCTTTTTAATGCGGTCATTATTTATAACTTGCATTTGGAACACGTTAATGCTCCACTGCAGTCATTAAACGCTCCCTCATTGACGAAGGAGGATTTTTATTTCGCAATATAATGGTGGAATTAAGGCAAAACACCGAAGGACACGAGTTGTCACCGTTGCTAACCGGGATAATTATTGCTCGCAAAAAACGCTTGATGAACACAGGACGATGGAATACGAGATGAGTCGCATTACAAGTAATATTCGGAACCACCATTTTTTGTTATTGTTATAAATTATGCAGGAGACCGATTAAAAATAATAATCTCAAGTTTCTGTCACACTCTTTCCCGAAAATTGTTCTTAAATTTTTTTTTTTCTCATTAAGTGTTTATTGATTGAATTACCTAAATTTTTTTCCTTTTGGCAATGGGCTTTTGTTGTTTTGCTGCATGTATTCTGGATTTTTTTTTATAGTATATTCAACTTTATTGAATATTCAAAGCATTATGGGAAGAGTTTACTACTCTAGAGACCCTCAAACGGAAAGGGGGAAAATCATAAGGACTGTTTAAAGGTAGTTTGACTGTCGACTTTGGATTTGCTGTCACAAATTTCGTATTCTCTATTTGAGACTGTCAAATGTCACAATTCCATCTCCTATTTTTGAGACAAACTAATACTATCTTCATCATCTTGTTTGAGACTAGCTGCAACAATCTCCATCTTCTCTTTTTTGAGACTAAACTATTACTATATTTTTCTTTGTTTGAGACTGCCTGCAGCAATATCCATCTTTTCTTTTGAGACTAGATGCTACAATTTTTGTCTTCTCTATTTCAAACCAGTTATCACAATCTCCATCTTCTGTACTGAGACTAGCTGTCACAATATTCTTCTTTTCTATTAATTGTAGATGTTAAAATATGCCTCTTCTCTTTTTAAGATAAACGTTGCAATCTCCATCTTCCCTTCTTATGACCACCCATTACAATCTGCATCTAGTCTAACGAGATTCATATTCGAACTGCTGTCGTATATCCATTTACATAGTGAAAACTGGTAGTATCTCATATAATGATATCACTGTTAAAACTTATAAGAAATTACTCGAAATTCTTCAACATATCAAGTCGTCTTCATTGCGATGATTACAGCAAACACAAGGGCAGGGTTTCATCCAGTATTACTAAGTGTATAAACTGATTTTCAATAAATAAATAAAAACCAGAAAAATGTGACTGACTAAATTTATCTTCACTAAAATTTTTAAAATCTTGGCAAAAAATAATAATGACAAAAATATACAAATGAGACACAAAATAAAAAAAAAAAGTCTTATTTTTTCCGACTTGATAAAGCATACAAAAATACATACTAAAACATATAGTATCTAAATTTAATGTATGAGGAGTTCAATATGATATGGATTTCTAATAGTCATTCGGAGTCATCCACTCTTGATAAAAAAACACGATCCATTGAATACAGGACGTGGAATACAGTTGATTCGAGCGATTTTCGAAAGAACAATTTTTTTGTTATTGTTATAAATAGATGCAAATACAATATGCTTAAACAAATCTCATTGTTTCCTGCATGTGACTGATTGGGTTTTAAATATTTTTTTTGGCTCCTTCCTTCGATTCAATGAAGAAATCTGAACCCATCAGAAAAGAGTTTGAAATTCTGGATTTTTTTATTCGTACTCAACTGAAAATGGAAGTACCGAATTTAGCCATTCATTTCGTTGTCGTGGTATAAAAGTGCTCTTTACATAAGTGCAGTTTCTCCTGTAGCAACGAAACTCTATTCTGTCTGAAAATATTTTTAAATTAAATCTTAAAATAATTTTCTACCAAGAAATACAAAATAAAAAAAAAAAATTTCATTCTACTAGTAGATGCTTATTTTAAACTAAATATAGTTTATCAAGAGTAAGGAAATATAAAATAAACAAATTTCTATCTAATTTTCAGTTGACTTTAACCTCAACCTAATTTTTCGGAAAGAATAACACCTAAATTTTTAAAGCTATTGAATTTAGTTCAAAACTCCTGCTTTCTCAAGTATGCCCTGCCGAGTAATTTTTGAGCTTCCCGGGTCTCAAAAAAAGTTTCGCTATGCTAATAAGTAGGAATTCTGTGAATGGCGATGAGCGGGCATTAAAGGGTTGAAAATGGAAGGGGGGCTTAAGCGATCGCTAAGCTGTTTATTCTGCATCTTATCAGCCACTGGTAATGAGACGGATTAAATTATAATAAGTGATCATTCCCTTAATTCCGATGTTGGCGCACTTGTTTCGACATAAAACTTATGCTTTGGAAGAGTTGAGTTGTTGTTTCACTTCAGGGAGAAAAATGTTTTTTCATTTTTACTACTCATAATCTATTTCAGTCTTAAAGACAAACATCTTATTTAATTAAAAAATTTTTGATTTGGTTTGTCGCTCTAATGGCCCTTTGTGCACCTTTTATGCTCATTAGACCGGAACCTACAGTTTAACGTGGATTCCGATCCAATACTACTAATACTACACCACGCCACACCACATCACTGTCCCTAGAGCTGAGTTGCCCTTTTACAGTTTGAGAAGGATGTGGATGAGAAGAACTCAGGTTGGGTTCTGTGACGCTCTTGGTCATATTAATCCGGGACCTACGGCTTAATTGCATTCAGAACCCCTACAAACATCCATGGCACCGCCGGGATTCAAACATATGATACCAAGCGCCAGAGCGCTAGCCATTCGGCCATCAGGCCCCTTATTTCGAACCACTCAAAAACATGGTATTCAATACATATTGCAACAATGTCTAATTTTTTATACATACGTACCTTACTCCACAAAAAAAGATCTTGAAAACTCCAAAATTCCATTCAATTCGAGACTATTCTATTCTGGTAGAGAAAACAGACAAAACTTGCTTCAATAAATCTCTTACTTCGTCCTTCATTCTCAAAAATTTATTGTTACACAAATAAGACATTGATAAAACAGTATACGAATCCTACAATGGCAAATATAGGGTATCCTTCACCTTAAAAACCGAGTATCCCGACTCGGCCAAACATTGTATCTGAAAACCTTCCTCTTCGTATCCTCAGGTCTGGGAGAGGGCGATTGGGATGTTAAGTAATTTTCGATGTTTCGAATCCCGAAGCCGAGCCTAAAACGTTTTTGTTTGCCTTCGGAATCGGCAAAGGGTTTATCTTTGTCCTCCCATCCGCTTTCTGCGCACGTTTCTCCGATCCCCCTACCCCCTTAACTCCCAGGAGTTCCTTTTCTTTAAACTCACGATGCGGGAAAGACCGCGGTGCGGAAAAGTCGAAACCCTATAAACTCCCTTCTTCCCTTATCAGTTCCGAAAAGTTCCGGTTTTATTTTTTTTATTTTTTTTTTCTCCTCATACCGGTCCAGACACTTAAGAGTTTGTAGTCGAAAACGTCCATTGAGCTCTGCCGAGGCATGGCGGTTCGAAACTGTACCTTTATGGGATTAGTCAATACATTTTCGTGGAGATTATTTAAAGATAAGCAGAGATGTGGCGCTATTCAGCTTCTGTCGACAATTTTATTTTGGTTAAGTTTATTTAAGAAAACATTTATCCGTGATGTCAGGGAAAATATCTGAGCCAGCTGAAAATCCGTGGGGTAGGAAAAGCACAACGAAAAATAAATCAATTTATTGAAAGATGGAAAAAAATATCGGATCAACATATTCCAGTAGATCAAATTTCATACAGTAATAGATCAACATATTCTATAATAGTAGATCAAGTTTCCGCGTTAGATCAACATATCCTAGAAAATAGTACATCAAAGTATTTCACAAAATGGTAGATCATATTTTAGATAGTTATAGATCAATTTATCAAAGCATGGATTAAAATATCAACGTATGGATCAAAGTATCAACGTATCGATCAACATATTCTAAAAGTAGAAGATCAACATATTCTATAAAATATATCATCATAATCTATAAAGTAGTAGATCAACGTTTTGATGGGATGAGAGGAGGAGATTGTTTTCCAGGTGGATTTTTATGGGTAACTGTTCTACACTTACGTGTCAAATGGGAGAAATTGCGGCAAACACCCCCAAACCAAACAGAAAACTAATTTAAGGTCACTAACATATATTTTTACAATTACCATCAAGTTTCAAAAACTGCAGTCACTGGAACGTTCAGCACCAAGGGATACGAAACTTAGCTCGTTCGTTGGCTTTCGGGCTACAAAACGTTTGTTCAATGGTAGTTTTTTTTATTGTTGTTGAACATCGATAGACTTCTATTTATGCATTCCACGAACAATTCACTGATGAGCAATGAAAGTGTATATTGCCTGAAAATATACGTATAAAACATATACTGAGCTATCTTCAGAGCCCCAAATTGAGTGTCTTATGGGAAAAAGCCCAAATAGCAGACAATCGAAGTACTACGCTTTACAACGCATTGGCAACCTACTCCACCAGTTTCTAAAACCTTGTTCTTCAGTAAGTTTGCCATGAGGTTTATCACGTCTTTTATTTGTTGGGCACGGGATTATTTGAAAACTATTTCACGGAATGTGAAACTTTTTCAAATAATGTGAATCCACGGGATTCCAATTGATGTTGGTTCCTCAATTTCATAGGGGAACCTATGTGCTACTCAAATGTGCGGAAGTTGCTTTTGATCAATCTTTCGAAATGATTAAGTAAAAAGGCCCTTTCTAAATAATGGATTCCACTCATTTTAAACTAACAAATCTAAATTTAAATTGCTTCTTCTTAACTAGAATTTCAATTATCTTCGAATATTTTTTTCTTTTTTCTCAATGGAAGTGGATTTTGCAGAGAATCAGTTAATCCAGGGAAGGCGACTCTGCTTTTCAGTGCAGCCGCACAGCAGAGAACTTCCCTTTCATTATCAGGGAACCTCAGAGTTTTGTTTAATGCATAAAATGCCGCCCGAGGAATTTAATCAATATCATTTCTTGTGCCGCACAGATGGCGAGGACACGTTTTGGAATGTAATTAAACTTTGATTAAAACAAAACGCATTTCTGAGGCTTTCTGAAAATATGCAAATTCTCGGAGGCGCCATTTTCCGAAATCAATTTCTTTTTAATATTTATTTCCCGATCGGAATTTTTCTCTCCACTTTCGCTTTGTAAAAAAAACTCTTCGCGCCTTAAACTAAATGTCTGTGGAAATTGAAAAGAAAAAAAAAACACCATATAATAAAAGCCGCTTGCTAATATTTTTTGCTCTTAATTTCACATTACTCGTCCAAGAATTTTTTTATTATTTTTTAATGACATTTATTCCCTTTGCCAACTTTAATGGAAAAATATTTCCAGCGTTAAATATCCATCCTTTTATCTGAAAGCTTTAAAGGATCAATAGTGTGTCGAAGCAGAATCCTGGCACGTAGGGGCCATCGATTTTAAATCACGCAAAACCGCAAGCACACGCTTTTATTTCTGGATTTTCACCTCTGGAAATCCGGAAAAAATGCAGGAAGATCTGTCAATTTTATATATAGGACAAGAGCACTTAAATGACCGATGCTGAGGAAATCTTTTCGAAAATCTGATGTGTAATTCTTGGTTTTTGAGAATTTACCACAATCCGAAATTTTAATTCATTACTTCTGCAAATCGAAACAGTTTTACAGAAATAAGGACAGCGGGGTAGTGTAAGGTCGTCAGTGTACACAAGCTGCTCTCATGTAGAGTTTAGACGAATATAAAATCTGCAATAACCTTGATATTATTAAATCTGTATTAATCTTGATATATAACCTTCAGGGAGTCTAATGGCAGGAGTGGCTAGCACTCTGGCGCTCAGTTCTCCAGGGTTCGAGTTCCGTCGGGGCCATGGATGTTTGTAGTGGTTCGATTCCATATAAAACCTTAGGTTCCGGTCGAACCTGATCGTAGAGTGTTGTGGAATTAATGTTACTGGCGCCCGTAGCCTATCTTCAAGCTACACGTGCCCCCTGGATGGTGCTCAATGAGCAACAGCGGTGCAGCCCCTTGCTTGTGGCATACTGTCTCTGTATTGGCAGCTGCTTTAGAACAAAAGTGGGACTTTAGTTATAATCACCCTGTATAAAACCTTTTTTATCTAACAAATGACACTATCCAAAAATGTTTTTAACTATTCTTTTTTTTTATATTATCCTCAATGAAATTTAAATGGTTTAAACTAGCTTTTAAAACAATTTTCTAGCTATTCTAGATTTCTTCATTTCTAGATCGTTTCATTCTATAGTTTGAAAGCATTACTTTTATTGACCTTAAATATAAGTTGTTTTAAGTATTACTACGATTTAATAGTGGAAACACTTGTCTTTATTCACATTTACACGTTGAATGTTTCAACAAACAACAAGCATATTTCAACAACAAATATGCTTCATAAACAAAAAAAAGAAAAACTAATCAGATTTTGATTAATTTATTTTTAAGATTCAAAAATAAAAAAAATTTTGGCAACAATTTAAAATATGTCGAATTTCTTTTTCATTATTCAGTTCAGTTTATGATCCATAAAAATAACTTTCATTTCAACTTTTTTTTTTTTTTGGTTCATTACTTTCAATGCTAACTTTCTTAAGGAATTTGGGTCTTTCTCCAAGCAATGTTTGAATATAATTCCTTGCGTTCAAATCCCAAGAGAATGTTAAACATAAAACCTAATTTTCCTTCAAAGACTTATTTCTGTAATCCACTGGAACAAAAAAAGAAGGAAATGAATTTATTTAGATTGAAAGATAAGAAAGTTTCTAACTTCTTTATCTGAAAATTCTTTCTTATTACACGTCGTTATGGCATATGAATTTTTAATCGAACGCCCACGCCAAGAAAAAAAAAATGTGTTGTTTGCAAAGATTAATTTTCTTAAAAATTTCTGGTCTTTCAAATGAGATTAACTAAATGATTCCCTTTCAGGCTCCAAAAAAGAGGAAGCTTTCATAAGCTCTATTCCCTCGAAAATCCGTTCACAACGAAAAGACGAGCAATTATCTTTTAAAAATAGAGGGAACCAACAAGCAATAAAAACACAAAGCTTTCAGCAGATAAGCTAATTGAGGGAGAGGCATAAAAACAACTCGACTCAAAGGCGTTGCCATTTGCTGAAGAAAAAAAGCAAAAACTAAATGTAATGGCTTATTTATTTAACTGAAACACACTTCTTCACCAGAATTTAGTTGGGTTTTTTTGCTGTGGCTTTTTGTTTTAATTTCTTGACCCTTTCTGGAAGTATTTACATCTTGTCAAATCAGACATCCCCGGAGTTTTCTGGAAAAAAAAAAAGTTCCGATGTCTAGTTCTGAATTGTTCTGCAGAAGAGCAGGGAAATAAATTTGACTTCTTCTTAAATCTAAAGTTTATTTGGCTCGTTAAAAATAATCTTTCTTTTTGGTGGACAGAAGGCTGTTTTGCATTTTATTTAACAATTATCATTTTTTTTATTCTTTCTGAGTTTTGATTTTGGTCTCTTATAATTTAATTTTTAAAGAACGAACATTTTTTTTTACCTAATCTTTTTTTTTTTAAACATGAAAAAAAGCTATATGAATTTGAGAGAAGAGATTAGAAAGAAAAAGAATTCCAATCAGTTCAGAAGAGAAAAGAATATTGTGGAAACTTTTTAAATAACTGTGTTGATTGCTTCGTTCTTTTAACCTGCAGTTAAACTGTTCTTAAATTAATTTCCGTTATGCAAACTTTTCCCCTTTACGTTGAACTGTTTTTTTGATAATAACAACTCCTAATTCAATAATTTTACATATTGTTTTAAAATCATATTTGCTTTTTTATTTAAAAAATTAATTTCTTTTGATTTTTAACACTGAATGCCTGTTATACATAAATGTACTGCAAAGGCTTTAAAGTGTTCAGTTAATACTGCATTAACTGTCAGAATGAGAATATTAACTCGTATTGTATAAAAATTTGCCGCAGAACCATACATTTATGACGTATAGATTTTGAGAAAAAACGAAGAAAATGGGATTTGCACAATACGCTTTAATATAAACAGTAACAGCGTAATTACTTATGGCATGCCTTTTTTTGCAAAGAAAGGTGTTCAAATTGTAATCTCCCTGCACAATACTAATTAAAAAGTTAACTAAGCAATACATAAATATTCCTGATTCAACTGCCTTTTAATCCGTTTTCGCTTTATATTTATCATTTTTTTCATATGATTGTACTTTTGCATATTAATTAGAATGATGATTTTGAATTTAAATCATCCCTTTAATGAATGGCATGTTCGAGCAAGCATTTTTGGTGGATGGTTGAGTTAGATGTTGGTGAGCCATTACCATGAAGCACCGATAGTTTCCATCTGTATCCAATCACAGAAGGCCTTCGGTCCCCTGAGATTTTTATGCAGTGAGGAAAACTGGACTTTTGAGAGCTGATGGAATATTTGTTCTGCTTTCTTCATTCCACAGCCGAGTCCTTATTGGACTTCTGGGGGTCTATGATGAGCGTAATAAAAGCACTTTTGTTCCTGGATCGGAGAGACTTTCTTTATCAGATCGAAGCATAGGAAGGTAGGCTACTCATCCTCTTTTATTCCTCCAGCTCACTTTCAGATTGCTATCAACTGCATCCCGGTTGCAATAGAATGGTTTTATGATATCTCTTTGATAAAATGTAGTGATGAATTGAAGAAAAATTAGGCATGACGATTAGAATTGGTTTATTATTAACATACAGAAATATTGTAGAAACTAACATAATAATTTTGACCCTCCAGGTGGCCCAGAAAGGGAACAAGTTGGTAAAGTCTCTATCGCTTGTTGATCTTGTAGCAGCACATAAAATCTTTTTAGAATGTTTTTCGTAGAAATTAGTAGAAATTAAATAGAAGTTTAAAAGTTAATCAACAATAGCAGAGCATATAAACATTTTTGAGATTATTAAATAAAGAAATGGGAAAGATAAAGATTTCGCAGCAGAAATCTGAGGTAAGAAACAGTGTTCATTTTTTAAATAAGGATATAAGTATTTTTAACTCTCCAGAAATGCTTGTTAGTTCCAAAGATACCAGACACTTGATTTAGCATGCTCTTTGTTAAAGAGAGCATGGGAGATTTTTTTGCCCTAACTCAAGGCGATTTCATTCCTTGAACCGAATTCCCACATGGAATGCAATCTTTGGGCAACACCACAAATTAAGATGTCCAAGTAGTTATCTATCAATGTATCAGACACTCCAACTGTTACATGAACAGAAATTTTGGAACCACTTTCTTCTTCACCATGGGAAAGACATAAAAGGTCCAACAGAATCGCAGTGCAAAGCCGATGTGATGCCCTGCATCCTTGTTAAAAAGGGGAATAAATCTTTCAATTGTGCATAATACCCTTCTACTTCCAAGCATCTCGGCTCTAAAGATATATTTCAATCACGGTATCAAGGGGGAACAGTCAGCCAAAACATTTTCGTCTCCCACAGCCGACTTCTGGCTCTTGACCCTTTACCTTAATTTTATGTCTTATGATCTTTACTAAAGGGTTCAGAAAAATCTGAGAAATAAATTTAATGACTTTTATTGAACTTATGCATCTATAAAGCAGTTTTCATAAGAAACTATTTATGATGTAGTATTTGCATTCACTTAAGAGGCATCTTTTGTACTCTAAGTTGGTTTAAAAGAATAAATGTCAGAAAATGACATCACTAAATTAGCAGGTACAAAAGTATAGAATATCTGAAGAAAAGTGTATATTTCATCACAGAGAAGCTATATTTACAATGCTTTATACGTATTTCATTTGTTCTTAATAATATAATAGATTCCATAAGACCTTCTTTCATTGTGGATCCATGATAGCTTTTATAAGCCTCAGTGCTGAGAAAACTCTCTCGACATTTTTAGTTGGCTGGCTACACTATATTTGATACTGTCACTAACACTGTCTTTCCACCTATGCAACCCTGTTTCCTCCTACGCACTGCAAGAGCGCCCCTTGCGTCGTACAGTAGAAATCGTCAGTTGGCATCCAGACTCTCGCCAGAGAGGACGTATGGCAAAACAGACGCTGCAGTTAGTTATTAGTTCTCATCCCGAGAGCTAGAAGTGGAACCCTTACACAACTGTATAATTAGCTGCTGCCTCGGAGACGTTTCGTTTACAGTCTCTCAGCCGGAGAGAAGATATAGTTAGCATCATCCTGTGCATAAGTTGGCCTGCAGATTCTCATCCTGAGAGGAAGTCTATTTCGCTATGCAGCGTGTACCTGGGTAACTTTATTTACAATTTAAAAGTGGAATCCTTCCACTTAAATATAAGGATATATCTTTAAATTTCTGTTGTATATTAACTATTATAGTGTGTCGTGCTCGTGCTCGTGCTTGTGCGCTTGTAATTAAAGTGGTGCATTTTTAAATGTGCGTTCTTGTTATTGGACCACTCCCAGACCGAGCTGCACAAACAAACCACGACATATCTGTTACAAATTGGCCCCCTTCGGGGGGCCTCCCATACTCATTTAATACAAATTATTTTTCTAAAAGAATTGGGAAGGTAATTTTTAAACCAACTCCGACTTCTTACTCCAACTACGATGACCCAAGTCATGGATGGTATGCTCTAAAATATTCTTCGAGATTATTGTAACACTCTACATTGCCCGGTTTATGGAATCAATCTTAATGGTTTGGGCAAAATTTGCCCAGACACATTCCTGCTACTCTCCTCAAAGAATATGTTAATTTTCTCAACGCCGTCTTTTACGACGTTGGCTTTGCTCGTAGATTAATGCATGTCACAAACTTCTATGCTTTAAACCAGAGATGCACAGACTTGTGAAGATCACGAGCTGCATTTACTCATCGTCACTTGCCCATAGGCCGCAATAAACATCGAAATGTATCTAACGTACTTCACATTATAAAAAATTAAAAAAATTCCCCTATAAAAAAGCAAATAAGGATATTACATTAATTTAATATATGTTTTAATGTATTATTTTTGTTGACAAATGTATATGATTCAATCAAGCTTTCACATTTTTATGTATCATTTAGCAACAAACTTGTATAGTAATGTAATAAAATTTAAGGGCAATGAAATGTGCTCAATTTTAAATTGAACATAGTTTTGGAAAATAAATCCACAAAGAGCAAAATAATCTGGGAATCTACATCTAAATTAGCATACTATTGACAAAAGATTCTGATGTCTACAATAAAAGATGAAAGCATCGAGTGAAATATTTTTCTAATAATGAAATGTTTATTTTTTTTTTTTTTTATTTAAATGCAATGATTCAATATTTCATCAAAAGCTTTTCTGGACTTCTAAACCAATATTCTTAAAGCAAATTACCAATTATGTAAGTAAATTGACACATGATGAGGCACGAAACTGTCTTTGCATCTCTGCTTTGAATCAACATTATTAATTGGAAAAAAACGGTTCAGACAGATAAGTGAGTGCTGGATTGGTTTGTCGCTCTACGGTCATTTTGTGCACACTTTACTCTAATTAGACCAGGACCTACAATTTTAAGTGGATTCCGAACCACTCACACACATCCATGCAACTGTTAGGATTCGAACTTGGAGCCTGCGGTACCAAAGACCAGAGTGCTAGCCAATCGGCCATCAGGCCGCACGTGAGCGCAGAAGAGGAGGGGAGAACATTAAGTCCTGGGAAGACATTTAGTCTGTCATTGCATCGCATTTGTCTATGGGAGAAAACCGGAAGTTTTTTACCACACAGGCACAGGGTTTGTATGCATGTTATCACAATCCCCATAGAATCTCCTCGTTTCTGAAAACATAGACTGCTGTGGAGACAAACAGTCTCCCTGTGCCTTAACTGACCAAACTTTCACGTTATCACTAGTCCATGAATTGGGCAAAAGTTACATTTGTGAATATATTTTCTATATGAATTATTTCTTTTTTTTCATTTTCTTTTTGACTTTCTAAATTGCTATGGATCAACAATGAATAAAATTTAACCCAACAATAAATAAATAACTTGTTCTTGACTAATAATTTGTCCTTGGAAAAATTAAAGTCAAATGCTTTTTTTCTGCAAGAAAATATAACTACAATAAAAAATTCGATTTTTCCGTTTCCCGAAATCCTTTTTCAGAGGCTGCACTCCAAAAAATTCCACCAGCCACAAAAAGTCCAACATTCAGAAAATTCTGGTCTTATTTTTCTTTTGTTGGACTGCGAATGTTCTGGAGCGGAATCTATCCCGGCAGTCAACAGTGGGTGCACTCCACCCTCTGTGAGGAGGGATCTTCGGGGCTGCTGCAAACATCCGCGAGAGTTGAGCAAACAGACGGCTGCTGCTGATGAGTGTTCGTTTGCCAAAATCAACAGCAAAGGTGAGAAAGACTCAAGTGATTGCTTCCCAGACACAGAAACGGAGATAAATATTATTGAAACGAGAGATGGAAAATTACGTTAGGTTCTTCTTCTCTGGACATCTCCTGTCCCCTATTTCTTTGGCAGAAGAATCTTTCGTTTGTGTTTTGCATTAAAAGAGTGCTTTCCTTTTGCCTTTGGATGAATTTGAAATGCAGACCAGTTTTTCAATTCACGCTCACTTGTTCTCTAAACGTTGAATATCCGCGAGAGATAAAAAGTTTGCGCATCATTCATGAGAAATAAGAGGAAAAAATACATGTTTCAAAGAGATTTGAAGATATTTTTCATTCTAAAAGAAAAGATTATGAATTTTTATGAGCCTCAGAAAACTTCGAAGCTAGAAAAAACCGAAAGTTTCCATTTTTATGCAGAAATAGTCCATATATAATAATGTATAATATATAATAGTGTATAATAGACCATAATAGTAAATAATGGCTTCAGGCTGATGAAAAAGGATCTCCATCAAGATTGGATAGGTTTGATTTGGTTTGTCGCTCTACGTTCCTATTGTTTACGAGGGCTAAACAAACAGGGGCCTACAGTCGAAAGTGGAACCACTCACAAGCATCCGAGCCACCGCCAGGATTTGAACCTGAAGCCTAGGATACTAAAGGCCAGAGAGCAAGCCACTTGGCCAAAAGGCGGCCCATCAAGATTGGTTCGGATGATTGAGTTCCTGTGGGCAAAAAAGTTAAAAGAAGATAAATAAATTAAGGGGAAAAAAAGAAAGTAAACTTTTGAATTGGGAAAAGAGCGGTGATAAAAGTCCAAAGAAATTGCAATGAAGCTGGTGTAAAATTTATTGAATGGACTATGGTGACATCCTATTAAGTCATAGGATGTCACTCATAACTGTCCAACAACATTTAGTGAAGAGACAAAAGGCACTTTATTCAGGAGGGCTGAACTTGGTGATTATAATCAAAGTCCCACTTTCAAAATGCAGTAAAAAAAAAAGGATCCACTCGTCACAATGAGTTCAAATTTCAACTGACGATTCTCGAAGAAGGTGGAAACGGTACGGCATCCAAAAAAAGTTCCAAAAGAGTTCCACCAATTTTTCCCTTCCAATTTCGTAGGCCCTTGCCGTGGTGGATGGGCTTCCTACTCACAGTGTCACAACTGTTAAATGACTCTGAAGTCATTTTTTCCCTCCGAAAACCGAAACAATCCAGAACATTGAACAGTATGGTTGGTTGAATGTGCCACTCATGCCCAATACGTTGTCATTTCGATTCAAACTATCACTGGTAGCCGAATTCACTTTTTTGCTGCTTACAGCGCCCTCTATTCATACACGTGAGAACTTTTTGATGCCATACCGTTTCTCCCTTCTTCGAGAATCTTCAGCTCGAATGTGAACTCATTGTAACGAGTGTTTCTTTTTTGACAACATTTTTGAAAGTGGGACTTTATAATTAGTTTAATTATAATCTCACTATATATAAAAGTAAGTGTTTTTCATCTTTTTCTGTATATATATGAATGCTTTGTTGAAATTTAAAAGAAATTGACAAAATGGTATATTGTTTTGCTTTATATAAACATTTATAACTAAAAGAATATGTAAAACATATCCTATTTATTTATATATAGATAAGGTAGTATGTATATAGATATATAAGATAACATGTATAAATATATAAGACAGCATGTATATAGAGAGGTCTTCATGTATACAGATGTATAAATCCTCTCCTATACCTACATCCATTATGCATGCATTGAACTAAAAGGATGATACCACTCTAAAGTGCAGATGAGTGACAACCACTCAAACCTTTTAAAGCAACAACGTAATCTCTATATATTATTAATATCAAATACAAAACAACTTTGTAAAATTGTTTTTAACTGTCTGGCTGCTTCTGATACTTTTGGTTTTCGTTAACAGCATTAAATAATTAATTATTAAATATTTTTAATGTTGTCGTATTTTTGAAGTATTTCAAAGGATATATTAAATAAAATATGAGAAAGAAATAAGCATTTTTTAAAAAAAATTAATTAAATTAAGTAATAGAAAATGGATTAAAATGCTTCATCGCCAAAAATGATATTTTAGAATTTTAAATAGGATTTTTTTATAATTCTAAAAGTTATGTTATTTTTTATATTTATTTAAAAATGCATTTTTATTTATAAGCAGCAAAGACAAATGCATCAAGAAGATTAAACAAAAATTTTATTTAATTAATCGAAAATCAAAACCTACATAATGAACTAATTAAACAATTTTTTAAAAAGAAGTCAATTCTGCGTTTAATCAAAACATAATTTGCTTTAAAAACTGTTTCTTTTTCAAGGTCATTTAGTTAATATAATCTACATTGTTACTTTAATTAAAACGACTACTAAAAGATTAAAGTCAATAATTTAACTATTTAAAATTTGATTTTTTTCTTTTTCAAAAGCTAAGATTTCAAAAGAAAGTAATTAATTATTCATTATATAGTTGTATTGAAAAAAATAGTCTAACTCAAAACCAAAAAAAGAATGAATCATTAAAAAGGCTTAAGCTTAATCAGCCTTGGTTTATTTATGAAGTGGTTTTTTTTTATTATTATCATCCACCTGCTCCAAATATGTATGTCAACAGGCAATCGACTAGTGGGGATAGAAAGACATTGCATCCCAGGAGAACTTTTAGAAAAACTGTCCACATTTGCGTGTCTTATAAGCAAAAACTTCGAAAACTCATTCCAATCAGGCTTACTTTAGATTCAAGTCACTATACGGTATCATAATTTTCATTGGGTCTCCTCAATTCTGTAGCGGTCTGATGGCCGAGAGGCTAGCGCTCGGTGCCACAGGTTTCGGGTTCGAGTCTCGGCATGTCCCATATATGTTTGTAGTGGTTCGAATTCACTTTATTCCGTAGGTCCCAATCTACTATGACCGTAGAGGGTAAGGCTGACAATCCTACCTCGTAAAAGCTGACATATCATGTCTCGAAATCCGCCAATAAGCAGACGGCTTTGGCCCACCATAGAGCTGTTGAGCCATTGATGATGATGATTTTCTCCTATAACGCACTTTTTCTTTTTCTAATAATGTAAAAAAAAGAAAACCTCTTTCATATGAAGCGAAAGTAATTATGTATTCAAATTATATAAATTATATGTTATTATACACTCAAGAGTCAAAACATTATGACCACCTGTCAATAACGAGTTGTCCCACCTTTGGCGCGCAACAAAGCTTCAACCCGCCTTGGCATGGATTAATACCACCACTTAATACCAGTTAAATACCCCTTCCACCTGATCACGTGCCTTCCACGTCATCCAGGCGAGTTCACTGCAAAATGTAGGGGTGGTCATAATGTTTTGGCTGTATATGTTAATTATACTTTTTTATTTATATTTTATTATGCACATGTATATTTTGTTAATGAGACTTTTCATAATGAATTTTGATAACTTTAATTGTGACAATGAAAATTGGAGTAGATAGTGTTCTTCCTCTTAGTAGTGCAAAGGTTTGTCCTTTCTTAATCTTTTGACAATAAAATTTCGGATATAGCTATTTCACTTATATGTTACTAGATTTCTCAATGCAGACAACAATAATAATATCCCATCATAAGCCCTATACATCCCAACTGCACTGGTATAGGGGGTCTTTTTTCTCCATTTTCCTTGTGACTTGGTTGAAATCCTTACTTGTTGTTAACGGGGGGATGTTCCAACTTCAATTAGTGTAATGAACTTTCCTGCTCGTATTTCCCCCGAGTTCTTCGAATTCTCAACATAATTTGAACTCGATTTTTGCTGTTAGGATGTTTCTAGTTTCCAAGGAACATCAAAGCAACTTCTAAAAATACAAACCAATCATTCTTTCCTTTCGACTTCATTACAAGTTGGAGGTTATGATCTCGCATTGATTTCCTTTTGCCATCTACCAACTTTACTTTTGACGAATGGTTTTTTTCCTACATCAAAATTCATCCATACAAATAAATTGCAAATTTCAACTAAAATCACAGTGTAGAGGGACTAATCTCTCTTAAATAAATTACATTAAACAACTGTAAATTTGCAGATCATGATAACGTAAATCAATACCTTGTAAAAATAAAACTAAAAATGAAGGACAAATACTACAGGAAACAAATATTTTTTCCTACATCAAACTGTAACTATATCCGCCTTAAGAACTCTAGCAGCCCAATAGAACTTGACCTTGGTATAGCTGTCAGAGTTAAAAGTCATAAAGTCAAGAACAGTGCATGTTGTCAGTCCATGGCTTCACCTGACGAGCACAAAGGAGAGACATGATGAGTAGCTATACCCATACGGTGCGAGTGTTTAGTAAGAAAATCGTGTCCTGTCGAGAGTCGAAAATTTGCTGTAAACAC
This sequence comes from Caerostris extrusa, assembly GCA_021605095.1. NCBI lineage: Eukaryota > Metazoa > Arthropoda > Arachnida > Araneae > Araneidae > Caerostris > Caerostris extrusa. The sequence goes on along the minus strand of BPLR01004149.1, from coordinate 62,334 downwards.
TGAAAGGGCAAGTTCATTGGGATGGGTGACGAAGCAAGTCTGTTCCGCTTTTTATCAATTGAAAGGAGTCTGTAGGTTTCTTTTTAAGGGGGTCTGTCTATCTGTCTATTTTCTTCTTTACCCCAGTACCAAACTGATGAAAGAATAAATTGTGGCAGTGGTAGCATACAACTATTTTTGGCCAAGAGGTCGACCTTTTCATTTCCAGACTCCCCACAATGGCTGGGAATCCACTGAAAAACAATCTCCCAGCCAAACAGCAATTGCAATGGACAAATTTATCTTATCCTCTTGAACAAGGAAGGAATCACTGGGTGTATAGGAGACAGTTGCTAAGATTGCATCTTGGGATAGCTGCTTTATCAAGATCAGTATTTAGTTCAAGGAGGTACTTTTGACGAATGACAGAAAGTATTCACATGTACTGAAAAAGGCTCAATTTCAGTTGCTTTTACAAATTGCTCCATGGGGTCCAATTTTAGGTACAGGGTTAATGTAATATTTTCTAAAGAATCCCCAAACTCTCATATTTTAATGTTTCGATCCAGGGCTCGAGATTTCAGTATGCCAGCCACATTTTCTTTCATATTGTACTATGCACACAGAAAGATAGTAAATTGTATGTAACCACTTTAATATCATAGAAACTGAACATGAATATCCTTTAACACTTTTAATTCAAGGTGAATCACCCACTTGTGTTCAGAATGTTTAATTTTTTGTAACACAAAATGCAAAATTCCGTAGTGTCAACATAAACGGAATACCCCACTGGCAATGAACAGTTAATGCGTCGAATATTCATTAGAATCAAGATTTTTATGAATATTTCAAAGGAGAATCCAAATTGAATCCAAATTATAAAACTTTCTTTAATGGTTGGCCTGCATTGTAATTATAACAAATATTAATTATATATAACTACTCGACCCTGAAAATATAGTTCATTTATTGAATTCCTCACCCTTTCTTGAGAAAGGCAATAAAGCCAATGTCCTCACATCATAATGGCTTGGAAATCAGGACCTTAATGCATCGAAAATTATCTTGTCCCCCTTTCGGAAAGGCAATAAATATTCTACACTTAATAAAATAATTACACACAATAAATATTCTACACTTAAAATATGCACTTCCTTCATTAAAAATTATCTTGTCCACCTCTCTGAAAGGCCATAAATATTCTGCATTTAAAATATACACTCCATTTATTAAAAATGTTTCAGATAGGCAATGCATACTTTACATTTAAAATATACATTTTTTCATTAAAAATTTTATTTTCCTTTTAGAAAGGCACTGACAAACAATACGCTACTTTCAGAAAGTCCAGAAGTCAAGTTCCAACCTTATATAAATAAGCGGACTGTTCGTGGAATTTGTATAAATAGATATACAAGAAAAGCTAAAAATAATATAAACACTTGCGTCACTTAATTGGGAGATATCTCGGTTTCTGTAAAAGATGTTTAATCTATTGATATATAAGAAGACCTGCTCTGAAATATACCTCATTTAGTGAAATATCACAAAAAAAGGTACACGCTTTAATTCGTCATTGTATAGAGAAACCAGCTACTTTTTCTTCAGAAAGTCTGTAAACAGGATTTTCTGGTGACGAATCCGATGTGGCGTGTCTCAGTGGCAAGCGTTTTGCTGTTTCTCTACCTACCAGCGCTTATTAGAGGGTGGCTCATGAAAAATGCATGCCGCCGTTCATTAGGGAGCGGGTGGACAGGGCTTGTGGATGGATGGAGCGACCATCATTCTTCTGGCGTTATTATTACCACCTTCTGATTCTGGAGCTTCAGATCGAATTGAATGCAATGAGGTGTTTTCGGGTCCTAGATATTGATTCGATATTGATATTATTTCATCAAATTGTTTTTGTCCTATTTTATTTATTTCTTTTATTATAGAATTTAAAGTATAAAGTAATTCATTGTAACTTAACATAAGAATCAGAATTGTCCTTTTCTAATTCCTACCCAGAGCTTTTGAGATCCTACATCGTTTCTGTAATAAATAAAAAATATTCCTTTCAACATCGAGTAACCTCGCTTCTGAAAGCAGTGCTTGCAATGTACAACTCCAACAGATTTGAGCCTGAAGTTAACTGTATATGTTATCACTGACCGGGAAGTTGGGCAAATGAGGTTTGAAGTAAAGAGTATTATTTATTATCATCTTTTTCTATTTAGAATTCACTTCACTTCAACCAACGCTCGTCAGTGGCGTCTCTGCCATTCGACGCCGTGTGGTCCAGTAGAAATTCGCCCTCCCCTGGTAGCTTCTGTCGGGGTCGACATCGTCAAGTGCACTGCAAGGTGGGAGGTGGACTGCAGTGCCGTTGGAGTCGGAGAAAAGTGGCCAGGTTGGAGAGTCAGCGACCTCGATGCGGCTAAGATGCTCCTGTAGGTAGTCGTGCCCCGTAGCCATTCGGAATCCGCCAACCGCAACTCTCCTAAGGAGGTCCTTTTGGTATGGTGAGGTTCTTCCACCTTTTACCCTTATTACGTCAATAAGGCTTTATTGACATAATTGGTCACAGTTCTCAAGCAAAATGTTAAACGACACTATTTTCGGACATAATACATGGTTATTGTTTGCACTCCTCCATCTCTCCAGTGGCCTGGTAGCCAAGTGGCAACCGCGATTCTCTTAGGGAGGCCTTTCGGTATGTTAAGGTTCTTCCACCTTTTATCCTTGGTGGCCTGCTTTCTTGCATGCCGCCTTTTCATTTTAGATATAAAAACAAGTAAAAAAATCAAAAATTAATATGAAAAATATTTTTTTACCCACAACAACTTCAAAATTATACAAACAGTTTCATTTCATGAGTAATTGTAACAACTAAACATAAGTATTAAATCTTTCAGCAGGGATCAACCAGAAGACAGTTTCAAATTTTATCAAAATTCATAGTCCATCCACATACCAGAATTAAACTTCATCAAAAGATGAAGTTGATTCTAGTTTCAAAAGCAATAGCTGAATGAAAATAATCTTCAGTCAAGTGCTGTTCTCTGTTCTGTGCCTGCGTCGCAGGCGACAGGGTCATGACTAAGGGTAATGTGCAATTTCACTTTAGCGAGGAACCAAGAGGGCTGGACTCAACCTCAAAACAACGCTCTATGTCCTATTAGACGGCTTAAAGTGGATTTCGGACCACTATGAACAATTATGGCAGCCTGAGGCACAGAGCGCTAGACGCTCTACCATTCAGGCTACCTGGGCTTCATTATTTATCCACTTATAGAAATCCAACGAAAATTCTTTGACGTCCCCATATCCGAAAGAGTCACAGGAACATTTGATTAAGTTTTCGCAACCCAATTTCGAAATTCTTCCTTTCATTCAATGTTTAACCACCAGAACCTTCCAGATCCATTGACTGACATGGGCCGTAACTAACTTTTATCTAAGCCTTCAATAATACACATTTTTATATTACTAAAAATATACGCACTATTTTTAAACAACCATTATAATTTACAAAATATTTACGTGCATCATATTAATTTAACTAACATCAAAATAATTTTAAAAATTCACTTTTTTTTTACTATTTTTAATTTCATAAGAAATAATTAAAGATTTTAATCTGTTTTTAATTTACTTATCAGTCCCGCGTTTGATTGAAATCAAGTTTTGCATATTCCTTTAATAGTCTGCTCTTAATTGAGAATTCTGCGAGGCTTGTTAGTGCTTAACCACTTTATAACGACCCTTTACAGCCATTGAACTATTTGTGAAAAGCACTAAATCACGTCTCATTCACTGAAGAACGACCTCGCTGGATCAAAAGGGAAATGTCATCCGTGCCAGTGTGTGCAAGTAGCGAGTGAATAAAACTTTTGATTCGATTCCGATAGTCAAAATTCCCAGTGTTCGCCTCGGCACGAGCATTTAAGGAACTGCCTCCGCCCATTAGGGGGTGCTGTCAGAGGGCTGCAGCATCACTTAGGAAGACAATTTCCCATCTTTTAATGACCGCCTTCTCCGTTAATGGGGCGCGCGAATTACCAGAGGAGCTAGAACCCTGGACGCCCACAATAGCTCGAGACGGGTGATAAAATCGAAAGGACATTGTTTATTGAAACTGTCATTCTTCTGGTAATGGACTGTCAGCAGACGAGATGAAGGCCTCTGAAGGTTGCAGGGCTCGCTTGCTGGTGTCTGATTATTTTCAAAGACGAACTCTTAGTTTATGGTTTTTCCGTGGCGTGTTCGTATTAAAACTGTTTAATTCATAGAATAGTAATAAAATTGACCGTGCATTGCAGTTGTCAGCTTGAGCTCACGTGAACTTTTTCTTTGTAGTTTAGCATATGCGATGTTAGCTGTGGTTATTCAGTTCTTACTATTAGCTCACCCTCTCCCTATATATATCTTGTTCCAATTTTCAATCGTTCATAAAATACTTCTTATTCATCCATTCAAGTTCAAATGCATTTTTTTGAACTTGTAGTGGATGACACTGAATGTTAATACAGTTTTTTTTCAAATATTAATTCATTAAATAAATTTAATTAATTATTTTTAGTATTTTAGATTTAAGTTGCATATATCTACCAATAGATGGCGCCAGATGTAAAGGAAAATTCCAACTTAAAAGTTGGAATTGACTTTAATTTTTTTATATTACTTGTTTTTTGATAACACTCTTTATTGCCGACCCTTTTTATCTCTATGCTATTGGCTCGAAGGTGGGAAAAGGTTTACCATTCTACAACGACTTTCAAAAGTGAAGGTTTATTTTTAGCAGTGAATAAATGTAATTTTTTTCTGAATGTTTAATATTTATTAATAAATTTTGTTGTGGAATATTTTTCCTCCAAAATGATTAAAAAATAAAATATTCCTTTCTATAAACTTTCAGTACTGTTTTATTATATTTCATAGAAAATTATCAGAGTTTTCTATAAAATAACATTTATTGCTTCTATTTTATATTTAGTAGTTAAATAAATACCAAAATATTGATAAGAGAGAGTTTTTGCATAACATTTTTTTTCGTCCGATATTTTTTCTTCCTATCGCGCATGCTCATAGGAAACATTGTACCTATTACCATGCGTATCTGTAATACCGCACTACTGAGCTATTCCTATGCGCGCTAGGAAGAAAAAATATCGGACGACAAAAAAGCGTTATGCAAAAAAACTCTCTAATATTTGGCGTTAAAGCGGTAAAATTTGGCATAAAAGCAATTTGAGGAATAAATTTGACGTAATAGCTGTTTGGCTGCTAATGTTGGCAATACATTTTTGGTGAAATAGCATGAACATTTGGCATCTTGGCGATGCATTTGGCAAAAAAACGGTACAGGATTTGGTAAAAATGTAGAATCCTGTGTCCTTTGTGCCAAATACATTACCAGGTTGCCAAGCCACCAAGTAGGCATAGTAATGAATGGACCAGGTAGTTTTCGGGATAAAAATGATATTACGCTAAAATCCATTAGTGGGATGCCAAATCACCAAGTAAACAAACAAAATGGCTGCCGAAGTTCAGTGTCCTCGTAAAACGCTATTTCAACAAAATTCATCCACAAACAAAGCTATTACGCTAACATTAGTTGCTAAACAGCTATTACATCAAAGTTCATTGCTTTAACGCCAAATATTATCATTATCCCGACAAAATTTTAATCGTTGAAATGCTTTATCACCAACATTTATCGCTTTATCGCCAAACTTTTTCGCTAAGAGAATTTTGTTTTTTGAAATGCTTTTATGCCAAAGGTTAATGCTTTATCTCCAAATTTGTATCACTAAAAAATTTTATCTCTTGAATACTTTTGCGTCAAATGTTATCGCTTTTACGCAAAATTTAGACCTATTATGCCAAAAAATTATTATTTATTGCTTTACTCAATTTAATTTACTCAATTGATTTTATGCCAATTTATATCGCTTTATCGCCAAAATTATCGGCAATTGTTAAGGCAAAATTTTAATGTCTTCTTTTTATGCCACATATTGCCCCTTTAACTCCAAAATATATCATTACTTTCCAAAATTTTATTCCTAAATTGCTTTTACGAAATAATTTAATCGCTTTATCGCCAAATTATTATGACACATTTAGACAAAGATAATTATCGTTGGTATGATATAATTATGTAAAATTGTTCGTTAATAAGCCAATTTTTTTATTATTATGTCAAAAACTATTTCATGTTGTTTACGATGCCGAATTTGAATAATGAAACAAAAAAAAGGAAAAAAAAAAACAAAGAATAACTTACATTTTATTCTGATATATGCTTTGTTGGAGGATACCGTATCTATTTTTATCAAATCAATGAAGAAAATAAAAAGGACCAGATCAGAAAACCACAGAAATATTTAATACGTTCCAACTGTCTTTTTCTTCTGTAAACTAACGTTCTAAAATTAGAAAGTTACATTTTTCCGCTCGAATTCAAATAAAAGGTTGCCACAAAACTTTAACTATGTCAAAAGTTTAAGTTTTGTGGCAACCGTTTTTTAAAAAGAAACATTCTCTTTTCAACATTTCGCCGTGAACTAAGGGTCTAAAAATAAATAATAACATTTTATCGCGCAAATTCAAATAATGGTTGTTATAAAACCATAATTATTACAACAACATTAAAAAGAAAATAATTATTCGATAATCAAATATATCTTATTAATAAATTTAAAAATTCGTTTTTCTCGTTTGTTTCGTATTTTCATGAGTGGCAGCACCATAAAAATTGTTTATTTTCTGTATCATATACTGTAAACATAGGGGCCTGAATGGCCGAGTGGCTAGCGCTCTGGCGCAAGGTACCACAGGTTTCGGGTTCGAGTCCCAGCGGTGCCATGGATGCTTGTAGTGGTTCGGAATCCACATAGAGCGTAAAGCATTGTGGAGAGTGACATATTAAAAATAAGGAAAACTAACTGTTCATATATATACACTGAAGTGACAAAAGTCATGGGATACCTCTTAATATCGTGTCGGCCCTCCTTCCGCCCGGCGAAGTGCAGCAACTCGACGTGGCATGGACTCAACAAGTCGTTGGAAGTCTTCTGCAGGAATATTGAGCCATGCTGTCACGATAGACGTCCATAATTGTGAAAGCTTTGATGGTGCAGGATTTTGGGCACGAACAGACCTCTCGATGATGTCCCATAAATGCTCGATGGGATTCATGTCGGGCGATCTATGTGGCCAGATCATTCGTTGGAATTGTCCAGAATGTTCTTCAAACCAATCGCGAACAGTTGTGGCCCGGTGACATGGCGCATTGTCATCCATAAAAATCCCATCGTTGTTTGGGTACATGAAGTCCATGAATGGCTGCAAGTGATCTCCAAGTAGCTGAACATAAGCATTTCCAGTCAATGTTCGGTCCAGTCGCACCAGAGGATCAAGTCCATGCCATGAAAGAACAGCCCACACCATTACGGAGCCACCACCAGCTTGAACAGTGCCGCTTGCTGACAGTTTGGGTCCGTGGCTTCGTGGGTCTGCGCCACACTCGAACCCTACCATCAGCTCTTACCAACTGAAATCGTGACTCATCGGACCAGGCCACGGTTTTCCATTCATCTAGGGACCAACCGATATGCTCACATGACCACGAGAGTCGCTGCAAGCGATGTCGTTCTGTCAGTAAAGGCACTCGAGTCGGTCTTCTGCTGGAATAGCCCAAGAAAGCCAAATTTCTCCGCACAGTTCTAACAGACAAGTCCCTTGTACGTCCCACATTGATTTCTGCGGTTATTTGACGCAGTGTTGCTTGTCTGTTAGAATTTACGACTCTTTGCAGACGTCGTTGGTCTCGGTCGTTAAGTGCAGGCGGTCGACCACTGCGCTGTCCATGGTGGGATGTTATGCCTGAAAGGTCATACTCTCGGCACACTCTTGACACAGTGGATCTGGGAATGTTGAATTTCCTAACGATTTCCGAAATGGCATGACCCATGCGTCTAGCTCCAACTAACATTCCGCGTTCAAAGTCTGTTAATTCCCGTCGTGCGGTCATCATCACGGCAAAACCTCTTCACATGAATAACTTGAACAGAAATGAAAGCTCTGCGAAAGCACTGCGCATTTATACCTGTTCTACGCGATGCTACTGCCATCTGAAAATTTGCATATTGCTATCCCATGACTTTTGTCACTTCAGTGTATATAGTGATTAGGGGATTATAGTCCTTGTTGCTTCACATCCCCATATACCACTTCATTCATCATCATCTGTAAACATAAGTTATAAGAATAATCAATTATTCATCGGAATAAATATTTAAAAGGATATATATTGATGTTCTTTATTTAGTATTACTAAAAAATTCTGCAAATAACTATCAAAGTAGAAGTAAATAGTTGTTCGGAAAAAAAGAAGTTAAGAATTCCTCTAGAGTATTGCAACCCTAAAGAAATTGGCTGGACATTGGCGAGATATTCCGTGTTGCTAGATTAGCAGTAAACAGTATTAACAGTAACTTTAAACAGTATTCTAGATTTCAACCCAGGATTTTACCCAAGTTAAGTCATGTTTTTAAAAATGCAGTTTATCGAAGAACTGATCACATATAATTTTGTAAAAATCAGCTACTACCATAAAAATTGTATTAAACTAAAAAGTATGTTAATGCCAAATATATAATATATTGCCTTTGAAACAAATGTCATATATCTCATTAAAATTTCTGAAAGATATATCAATACTTTTGAGATGTGTTTTGCGTGTACAATTTATAACAAAATTCAATTTTTTAAAACATGCATCTAAAATTTTCCTTCGTGTTTTTCAAGAATAATTTACAACAAAAAAAAAACCACCATATTCATAGGTCACATCCTTCCCCCCCCCAAATTAAAACCTACTTTTCTAAAGGCATTTTGATGAATCAATGCACTCTTTATTTTTAAAAGTAGAAAATTCTTGTGAAGAATAACAAATGGTAGAAATCTAGAATCCCTTACCCCTTGTGCCAAGGTCATCGGCAAGTAAGCAAACAATATGGCTGCCACAGTTAGTTTTCGTGGTAAAATACTATTATGCCAAATTTCATCACCACAAATCGTTATTATGCCAACATATATTAGTAAATATGTTTGTGAAAATTGCAACACCATGAAAGAATCGTCATAATTGAATGAAATTTAATACACAGTTGAGAGGTAGGGTACAAATAAATGAGTAAATGTTCAAAGCAAACAAACAATAACAAGAGATCGGAATCAGTATTTTGTGTAGCCACCACACTCCGCAATAAGTGCTACTACACGACATGGCATGGAGTCAAACAAATTTTGAATGTCTGCCTGAGGAAGAGCATTCCATATTGATTGTATGCACACCCAAAGTTCGTCTGCAGAAGCAACAGGACGAGGATCACGAGCGAGACGCCGACCAACGAATTCCCACACATGTTCAATCGGCGACATATCCGGGGAATACGCAGGCCAAGGAAGAAGCTGTACCTGCCGCGTTGAAAAGAAGGATTGAACAGTGCTAGTGATATGAGGGCGGGCATTGTCCTGTTGAAATACAGCGCCTGGCAAGCTTTGAAGGAAGGGAACAGCTTGGGGCTGTAGAACTTCACTGATGTACCGGTTGCTGTTCAGATTGCTCCCAATTCTTAGCAATTGAGATCGTCCATGATATACTATGGCACCCTAGACCATAACTCCGGGTTTTCGTTCACTGTGGCGTTCGATAATGCACCCCGGAAGGTGGCGTTCACCGGCATAGCGTCTGACACAAATGCGGCCATCATGGTATAGGAGTCCTTGCGCGCAGTCCACGCTGCAGCAGACGTCTACAAATTGATGAAGCACACAATGAAACACCTGTAGCTATTGACCACTGTGCTGCCAATTGTCTAGAGGAAGCTGCACGGTCCGTCAGCTCCATGCGGACCAGGTGTATCATCGCGAGCTGACGTCACATTTTTGGGATCCACTCCCGGATTTCCGAGTTGTCCGACACTCGTCCGTCCACTGCTCCCAAAGATGCATCACTGTGCTGCTGTTAAGCTGCACACGAGCGGCTACTGCACGATGAGACAATCCAGCTTCACGAAGGCCGATGGTTCTCCCCGTTCCAAATCTGTAAGTTGTTCAAATCTCGCTCTCTTTCGTCGAAGAGGCATAAGTAACGATTGAGCTAACGTTTACCACTAGCAGATAACCACCGATAACCATACACGCCTCGCTACCGACGTCTATTTATTCGGATCCATCCGCCGTTCAAAGGGCGCTGCTCAGCATACGCATGCGCTACGAATTTGAAATTCTAATAATTTGCATATCATGCGCTAATTTGCATTTCCTGAAAATTTCAGCTCACCCACGTAAGTCCTTCATGCTGTTGCAATTTTCACAAACATGAGTTTATTTATTTCGTCAACTTTTATTAATAATTGGCTTTTAAGCCAAATTTCATCGTTTTCATTCCAAATTTTAACACTAATATGGCTAAATTGCTTTTATGCTAAATGTTATAGCTTTAACGCCAAATTATTTTGTGGATTTTTTTGTTGTTGTTAAATCACTGACATGTATCTTATCAGAATCGAAATTAATTGCTATTATGCCAAAATTATTCCCTAATACGCAAAATGTATTGCTAGTATGTATCGGAAACCAATCCATTTTCCATACAATATTTAAGTACTGCATTCACATTAAATTTATCCAATTCTTAAAAATAGAATTTAGAAGACCATTCTCCTAGCTGATAATAATGCTTACCATTTGACTCACCTCCATATCAAATAAGGGAAACATGGACAACAACAAAACAACAGCAAAAATTTAAGAAATTTTGGTTCGTCATGTTCGTAAGTTAAGTGAGAGAGAGTTACACGCCAATATTAAATTCATTATGATTTAACTTCTATTTATCAATGAGATAAAAAGAAAGTTAGTTTTGAAAAGAATAATAATCGGGCTTTAATTTGCTAGAATAATAAAATAAGACTTGGTCAAAATTCCCCTTCTAAACGTAGCCTCAATATTTTTTGATTGTTTCGATTATTCGTTTGTTGCTTACAACAGCAATAAATTCAACAATGCGTTTTACGTACTTGTAAGTACCATGAACAGTCGAGATTTTCACACATGTATTGAACTATATCTCTGAATTGAACTAGATGATTTCGATTTTATTATTGAGATAGAATAATCAGCATGACAATGAATGGCTCAGTTTACAGGCATTTTTAAAGAATCTATTGTAATTTAAAAGAAGCACATTATTAAAAATCCTCTAATAAAAACGAAACCAGGTGCAAAACATACATTTCAATTCTTAATGAAAACTTTTAACGAATTTCATTGACTTCTTCTCATTCACCAACAGCGGATGCAGTTTTTGAACGCACATGCACATCAACAAGATGGATCTAAGTTCTTAATGCAGTCTTTAGGAATCCTTCATTTTATTCGATTTCAATTCGGCATGCGGAATGACTTTTACAGACGATGCTCTGAGAGACAGCGTTCGAACGGGAAGGGTGGTCGAAGGGATGCAAAAATGCAGATGCGGGCAGATGATTTATCGCGCCCGTCACTCGGAACGCCTGCTCCCATTATGCTAATGCCCCTCTGAGCAAAACAAAGAATGTATTAAGCGAACTCTGACTGTGATAGATGTGCTCCGATCACTTCTCTTCATTCCACCCCCACCTGCCGTCCGCTCCTGCCTGCGGAAGAATCAGGTTCCAAATAAATTTCACGTTGCAGAAGTAGATAATAGATATTTATTCTTCATTTATTGAAGCATAAAGATTCTTTTGCTTTATCATATGTGGGAACACATTTGATACGCTTACTTGCTAGAATTGTCGACCAAAGTATGTCTTTAATCCGTCGCAAATCCTTGGACTTACACGAAAAAGGACTTGACCAAAAGAATGTTTTCTCTTAAGAAATAAAGAGAAAATGGTTAATGAGTTCCAATGAAAAATATTCTATTGTTATTGATATATCCTACAAGGATGGAGTTTGTAAAGTTCTGTTTCATAGCAGCCGAACCATACATTCCCACTAGAATTATAAAACAGGCAAAAAGATCTGGAAAAAGAACACCTAAACAGGATAGGTGTCCTCGCTTCGAACACTTTCCCAATATGCAGAGATGGAACAATGAATTCAGAACATCTTTTGAAACGTCCTGGGTTGAACAGGATTGTCCAGGACTGTCCAATAGTTGAAGGGATGAGTCTTATGTTGGGAGTACAGGATAGAATAAAGTGTGGACTAGAATAAAGTGCCTACCCCCTTTATTTACTGTCTCCCCTTTGACTTTTGTGGTGTGTGAGACCGACATAGTGTTGATTGATGTCCCGCTGTGTGTTTGTTTTTGTTCTGCTTGTTCTTTTTCTTTGTGTGTGATCCTTATTACAATGGATTAATTTCCAATAATTCCACAAGTTACAACAACCACAGATCTGGAAAGGGGGAACATTACTAGGGAAACTCCAATTTCATTTTCTTGGAAAAAACTGGATCCGTCAGACAGGCATCCCGTGGAGAGAAAAAAAAAGGAAGAGGAATGGAAAGAGATCAAGGTCAACTGGTCATTCTTTCAAATGTTTCATGGAAGACTTTTGGTGGGTGTGGCTTTCTTATATGTAGACAGACTCAGAAGGCAAGATTAGAGAGATAGAGCTGACAGTCCGGTACAGAGCAACTAACTGTATTATGCTAAGACAAATATTCTAAACAATACTGAATTATTGTTAAAGAAAATTTTTAAAACAAAGTTAGTTCACCTGTGCATAAAGATTTTCTTTTACCTGACTATTTGAACATTGGAATGCAATATTGCTTTTGTTGTAAAGGTATAAAAAGCAAAATAAATAAACATTTCCATCTCATTTGTCGACTGCCACCTGAATACGACAATTTGAACCAATTTCTGAACTGTCTTGAAAATCGCTACTTTACAATAAAAAATGTTACTCAGCAACAATTGACGGAATATGGGGACAATGGAACTGAAAAGAAAAAATTTCCCAATTGTAGGAGATGCCTATACTCTGAAAAGTAAAATGGACTATAAAATCCTAGCGCAGTGGACTCAGAAACAAGCATTGTATAAATCAAACAATGGAGCTTCTCGTCTGGGTCCGTGCAGAAACTATAGAAGATCGGGCCATATCGAAGTCCAATGCTTCAGAAAGATTTGGCAGGTCAAAACAATATAATGCAGAAAAAAAAGATGCATTAGATATATTCTCGGCTGAGCTTCTGGATATGACTGTATGAGTGCATAATAAATGTATCTTTCTGTAAAATTTATAATTTAAATCCAATTTTACCCGAATTGAGTGATTTACTTTAAAATGCCGTTGTTCGAATGCAGCTTGCAATACAGAGACAGTTCATCTGTATGCTATAAACAAGAGCTGCACCACTTAACTCATTTAGCACTACCCAGGGCTCGCGAGTAGCTTGAAGATAGGCTGTGGACGCGTGTCACACTACAATACTATACGATCCTATTAAGCCGGGACCTATGGTTTAAAGTGGATTCGAATCACTACAAACATCCATGACACCGTCAGTGCTCGAGCCCGAAACAGGTGGGTCCGAGTGCCGGGCGCTAGCCACTCGACCATCAAGCCCCTTTTACTTTCAAATAAAAATTTTTAATGCTGATACCTTTGTTAAATAGTTATTTAAGCTTCTAGGTAATTAGGTAGCTATTTAGGCTTCTTTTACACATTTAGCAACAGTTCTCACATTTCAAAATGAAGGAAATAAATCTAAGAAAAAGGAGACTTTCCACGAGGGGGGAGAGAGTTCGAAGTCGAAATCACAAAGAAGTCGGCATCCCTAAATCGAGTAAGTGAGGCGGAGTTTACTTTATCGTCGAGCCCGGAGGCGTTCGGATGAAATATGGCGCCCGTTCGCTCGGAAAATTCGGAAGAGTTCGGCACTCGCCCCGATATGACGTAACGCGGCCGTGATGGATGACGACACGCGCCACGTCAGCAAAAGGCACCCATGTCACGTGACAACTGCCTTTGATGAATGGCCCTCCGGACGAAAGATCCGACCATCCGCGCAGAATCTCAAACATTTCTGACGCTCGGAAATTCCGACCCTCGGTTTTCTCAAAGTTTATGAGTCCTCCGGTTCGGTCTCGTATAATCCGAAATGTGACGATGCGAAATCTGACGAAACGAAGGCAAGTCTCATCCGATTTTAAAAATCATCACTTCGTCAAAAAAAGCTATCTTAACTGTCCCTTGTAGACTAAAATTAAGTTAATTGCAAAAAAAAAAAAAAAATATTTACTATGCTCAAATATTCCAGAGAAGTCTGATGGCCGTGCGACTGGCGCTCTGGCGCTCGGTACCACAGGTTGCGGTTTCGAGTCCCGGCGGTGCCATGAATGTTTGTAGTGGTTCGGAATCCCCTTTAAGCTGTAGATCCCAGTCTCATTTTGACAATAGAGCCCAATCGGTCTTCTTCTCACACACATCATTCCCAAACTGCAAAGGGACACTCAGCTCTAGACACAATGATATTGTGTGGTGTAGTACTAGTAGTGGTCTAATAAGATCGTTAGAGCTTTGCGGAGCTTGTGACTCACGTCTATAGCTTATCTTCAAGCTACATGCGCCCCTGGATAGTGCTAAGTGAGTAACAGCAGTGCAGCCCTTGCTTATGACATAAAGATTAACTGCTTCTGTATTGACAGCTGCTTTAGAACAGCAACACACACCAGAGCCGTTTCACATTATGCAAATTAAATCTTAATATTTTTCTATCAATGCAGAATTCTTCTACGAAAATACTGTTGCTTGATGCTCAAACATCATTTTAGACAAAACTTATCACGCTATATGGATTTAAATTTACTAAACTTAAACAGATCTTCATGGAAATTTTAGAAATAATTAGCAATAAATATAGTTATGTAAAGAAATTAAACTACAGACTCAATCATATCTATATATGACCTTTTTTACTAAAGCAAATGGTTTTTTTTTTTCTTTCCTCATCTCACCTCACCTCTGCACTAGGATTATGTACCCTTCATACCAGATGGGGTGGAACGTCGGTGGACTATACTCACTATATTCTATACTCACTTCCTATACTCACAAACAGCCACTGATGAGTGAATAGCACCTACAGGGAAGAATTTTTAGGGGTAACTGCTCTGCATTTGTATGCATACATGAAAACTTGGATTAACTCCCATAATGCAAGCGGCCTGATGGCCAATTTAGGGCTCTGGCCACAGGCTTCAGGTTCGAATCCTGGCGATGGTATGGATGTTTGTGAGTGCTTAGTGGAATCCCCGCTAAACTGTAGGTCTCGGTCTAATTAACCTAAAGTGTGCACAAAATACTCGTAGGTGACAAGCCAAACTAAACCCATAATGCAACCTGGCTATCGCTGCTTTAAAAACATTAGAGTTTTTACATAGCGTTTTTTATTGTCCGATATTTTTCTTTCTAGCGCGCATGCTCATAGGAAACATTGTACCTATTGCGCATGCATATGTGTAATACTGCACTAATGAGCTATTCCTATGAGTGGTAGGAAGAAAAATATCGGACGATAAAAAACCGTTATGCAAAAAACTCTCTATTGTCACAATCTCCATTGAGAGATTTTCTAAAATCAAGGGCTACAGAAATAGGGCCAGCTGCGCGGGTTTTCTTTCATTTTAAGAGGTCTAGACAATAGGGTGGGAATAAAATAGAGCCATTTCCCTATTCTAAAGGAACTGAAAAATGGGACAAACATCTCTATCCTTCATGCTAGAATTTAAGCTGCATCGCCGCGCTTGGCGTCTTCTTTTCCCAGAGCGCATTTATTTAGAATGCATAAACATGTTACGAAGCGTTTTTGAACACGCCGAGGAATTCTTCTTCTCAATTCATACAAGTTCGTTTATTCAACTGTGTGCGTACTAAATATAAACAGATGCAAGGAATGCTGCTTTGTTTATAATTCTGGTCATTTTGTATGAAATACAATTTCAAAAGTTCATATAAATGAATATTTTATTTTTGTAATCCTTCTTTTGGGGAAAATATTGCAAAAGAAAATTTATTAATACAATAAAAATACAAAACATTTTTAGAAAATTTTTCGTTTGAAAATCGTTATATGATAGGAGACCTTTTCCTCCTTTTTTTGCATCAACAGCATAGAGTAGTAATAGACAATATTAAAGAATGTTGCCAAAAATCGCCAAACTATCATCAAATATGTTAAACAATAAACCTCTGAAGTTGTTGTTATTACTAATCGCCCTGGTAAAGGAAAGCTACTCCTGCGCGATCATCGCTAAGGGTAATAGGCAACTTCACTTTAGTGAGGACCAGGAGGGCTGAAGACTTTAAGACTTTAAGACAACGCTCGACAGTCATATTAGACCAGTACCCACGGTTTAAAAGTGGATTCCAAACCACTACAAACATCTACTACAGAAATTCGAACCCGAAACCTGTGTTACCGAGTGCCAGAGCGCCAGACACTCTGACCATCAGTCCCCACCCCTGAAGTACAAGCCTGAAACTAACTACAAATTAGTTCAGTCTATTCCACAGGAAGAGTATCATGAAAGTGACCACCATTACGTCATACCTGACACTGAATAATGGCGATTGCAGAAGTCACATGGGTATACTATATGATCACGTGATGATTATGTTGGTCACGAAAGTTTCAATTAGCATTGAGAAAGCCAATTTTTGAACCCCTTTATCTCCAAAACTTTTAATCAGATCTCTGTATCATAGGGTAATTTCATCCTACTGGAACTATTGCAGCAAAAATCTCAAGTTATTAATTAACCCTGGTAATTATTTTTTTTTATCCACTATTTCCCTTTAAGCCATTTTCAAAGTTATCACTTATGTAAAGGTATAATAATTCCTACAACAGTTATTAATGATGTACCACATTTTTGTGGCTATATTACATGAATAAATGATTACCAATTCAAAAGAAAATATGTCATTCTTAATTTTTTACAAAGACAAGAACAAATATTAACAGGCAGAACCTCCTTCTGGATCAATACAAGATTGGATTTTGTTTTGGAAAAGTTTTGATAGGGAACGTCTGCTTATGTTCGTGGAATCTTACTCCAATATTTAATCAGAAGATATTACAAGTCTATTCAATTTGTCAATGAATTCATAAGAAGCTCAAGTTCTCAGACCATCATCATAGCTGAGGGACTTTGAGTTTGAGAAAGGTATGAAGAACGGTCCAGACATGTCAATGTACCTGTTATATGAGTTGATATATTCTGCAAGGCATTTTAGCAAGAATTTTAGCATTTTAGTTGACCAGTGCTATTTTCTTAAAATAATATGCTTATATGTTATACTAATTATTAAACCACTAGTGGGGAAATTTATTAACATATCTTTGGATTGTCAGTTTCTAGATTGTAATCAGTTTTGATATTGATGCAAAAGCGTCGTAGTTAAAATGCTCGTTTAGTTACGTGTCTCGTATAGTTAGAAGGATGAAATGATGATGTAATAGAATGGTAATCTTCCGCCAACTGAGATGCAGTTTTCCTGAGGCTGTTAACCGGAGTTTGTGAGCATCTCCTTCATTCGTCGGCCGCGGTGTTTAGAACATGTCGACTTCAGCTTGTATTTTGCTGAATGTAATATTGCCATACTCTGTTAACAGGGCCTTCATTTAGATGATCGCGATGCCTGCAAGCCGATAATGCTGTCTTTTTTCATAACCAGGCCATTGCTGAAAAGGCTTCGTAAAGCAATCGCTATCGCACCACACCACATCACTGTGCCTGGAGCTGAGTTGCCCCTTTTGCAGTTTGGGAGTGATGTGGGTGAGAAATCTGACTGGGATCTATGATGCTCTTACAGACATGTGAGCCCAGGACCTACGGCTTAAACTGGATTCCTAACCACTACAAACATCCATGACACTGCCGGAATTCAAACCCGAAACCTGTGGTACCGATATCAGCTTGTATTTCGATGAATATAACATTACCGCACTCTGTTAACAGGGCCCTGTGGTACCGTCAGAGAGCTAGCCATTAGGTCATCAGGCCCCGTAAAGAGATTTCAATGAATCACATGAAGAAATCCATGTAATAACATATAAAAAGCCCCAGTGCTTTTTCATTTAAATGCCCAAATCCGGGAATGGGATGCCACTTCGTAAATAATCCGATGGTCAAGCTACAATAAAACCAACTTCCTTCGAATATGCTTTTATTATTATTATTTTACGTAGCTATAAAATTAAAAAAAAAAAAACATGTTTACTTTAAAGGCTTTGCGTTTCTTTTTCAATTCCTTCTATTAGCTCACACTCTCCCTATATATATATTTTGTTCAAAAATTTCAATCGTTCATAAAATATACTTTTTATTCCTTCACTCTATTTCAAATACATTTTTTTACTTGTAGTGGATGACACTGGACATTAATACAGTTTTTCAAATATTAATTCATTCATTAAATTTAATTCATTCATTTTAGTTTTTTTTTTTTTTTTGCATATATCTACCAATAGATGGCGCCCGATAAACTTAAAAAAAAAAAAAAAGAGTGAATGAAAAAATTATTTATAAAGAACTTTCTGTAATAGAGTGAAAAAAAAAGTAGGAATTGATTTAAAAAAAAAAATTTTACATTACTTGTTATTTTACAGTAATCAGTATGTATTCTCGCCCTCTTATGATGTTTACAGCACAGCCTCCAATCTCGTTTAAGGTTTCCTGGTGTCACTTCTAAGTGATATATTCCTGCAACAAAGGGAGTCCCGCGAAAAGTTTCGACGCCCCAATTGATCTCTCATTCATCCGTGAGATTTCTTCCTGTCTTTGCGCAAATCAACCTCATTGTGTCGCTTTGAGAACTCTCGAAGGATTCCCTACCCTGCGAAGAGACAGCCCGACAATCGGGGAAGAAGCGAAATTAAGAATGCGCCCTCAAATAACAATAAAGGTGGCCGACGGCGATGTGTGTTCATCCGCCCAAAAACATCCCGGCCTGTCAGAGGACAGACGCTAAATCAACAGGATGAATTATTCTTCTCGATTCAAAAAAGACGTCGCGTTTGATGGGATTTAAATATAAAGATGGACTTTTTACGTTTTGAAAGCCGTATGTGTCCAATTTTGCGGAAAGAAATGAAAAATGCATGGTTTAAGTTAGAATAAGTTGTCTTTAGTTAATATTTTTTCTATAGCTCTATTTGCATATGAATTTAAAACAATAGTTCTATACTACTGGAACCTCAAATACCTCAACGAATAATAAAAGGGACCACTAAATATACCTCATACAAATAAAATGGTGGATTTTTTTCTTGAAATAAAAGTGCGTTTACTAATTTTATTTCAAAAATATTTGAATATTTAACAACAGTAACAGTTACTCGCTGGCGCTCGATACTACAAGTTTCGCGTTTGTGTCCCGGCTGTGCCAAGGATAGCTGCAGTGGTTCGGAATCCACTTTTAACCCGTAGGTCCCGGTTTCACATGACTGTAGAGTGTTGGACGTCCGGCTGATAACCCTATTCCTTAAAAACAAACGTCTCATGGCTCGAAATCTGCCACAGGGTAGACGCCCTAAAGTACACCAAGGGGCTGTTGTGTCACTGATGATGACTATGATAAATAGTTACTAGATACATTCGACTCTTAATAACTACTTTAATTCTGCATAACTTAATATTCTGCTGTTATACTTGCCAGAAATACACTCATGTCCCTAAATTAAGGATAATGAAGTTCAGGCAAAGAAAGAGACAGAAGCAAAGCAAATTTGACTTATTTGTAACGTCTATTTATTAAACAAAAGGTAAAGAGCAAAACAGATGATATATGTTTGACATAATTAATAAAAATTGCGATTTTTACTCCTGGAGCAAATTTCAAAAAAGAACCTATTTACAAAAAACAGTACAACAGGGTTAGTATGGTGGTTAATATGGAATATATCTCCCGGACGATGCAATACAGGCCTTACAACGCCTAGGAATGCTGAGTACCAAATTATCAATCTGATCTTGGGAATATTACACCACTCATCAAGCAATGCTCTCCGAAGTTCCGGTTGACAGGTGGGAGGGTTGACGGGCTGCAATTCGTCGGCCAAGCATATCCCACACATGCTCTATTTGATTCAAGTCTGGTGAGTATGCTGGTCAATCCATACTGGTGATATCCTCCAATTGAAGGCATTCGTCTACAATGTTTGCGCGGTGAGGACGGGCGTTGTCATCCATAAACAGAAATTCAGCACCCATGGCGCCCCGAAACAAACGTACATGTTGTTCCAAAATGACATCCCGATAGATGTGGCCTGTCATCGTTACACTCTGAACATGCAGGTCAGTTCTGGAACCAAGAATAATTCCTCCCCAAACGAGCCATCCTGCACCACCGTAACGGTGTCGTTCAATGGTGTTCTCTTTGGTGGCAACGGGTACCTGGCACTCTCCATATGAAAGTCCGGCGAGAATCAGACTGCAAACTGAACCTGGACTCGTCGGAAAACATCACCCAGACCACTGTTGCGGTGTCCACAATGCATGCTCTCTACCCAGGTTAATCGCAGGCGACAGTGAGTTGCGGTAAGTGGAACACATCTGACAGGCGTACGAGCATATAGACCAATGTGCCCTAATCGTCTGTACACGGTCTGCCTTGAAACTGTCGTGCCGGTAGCTGAAGAGAGCTGACGTGACAGGTCTGATACTGTACTCCGTCTATTTCTTTTGGCAGTAACTGCTAAATACCGGTCCTTATTCGGCGTTTAACTCGGGGGCGACCTGTGCTGTAACATCTACTCACATTACCATCATCTTGGAATCGTTGCTAAAGCCTGGAGATGACACTCTGGGCGATTCCAAGTTCCTCGGATACTTCCAGCTGGGTACGTCTACATTCCAGTCGTCCGATAATTCTACCGCGCAAAAAATCATCCAAATGCTTCCTTTGTGCCATAACTATGCGGTTATTGCACTGAAAGGCTTTTAAAGCGCTTGTGAACAATTTTACTTCTTTGCCACCATTCCTTATATCCCCCTCTCTTACACTCTCGTCATTGTGACGTATTATCCGCGCCATCTGGTGGTTTCCTGTAATTTGCATATTCTTCTTCAAGATGTGTGTGATAATTCTACAGGTGAAATTTTTATTTTAGAGTTCAATTTCTGTGTGATTCTGAATTATCCTTAATTTATGGACATGAGTGTAATTTTTTATCAAGATAATCCCTTTAAAAGTCAAAGAAATCATTTCAGTGTATTTCCCGCTCTCATTTTCCTGAATGGTAAAGTGTTATGTGAATCAGTTTCATTCAGTATCATATCGAGAGGTGCACTTTTTATCATATATACCAAGTACTAGATACCGAAATTTTTAAAAAAATCCATTCTTAGCAGTAACCATTAATTAGTAATATACTACAGCATGCATTGGGGTTGCCAGTTTGGGCTACGGACGCGAATAACACTACTGCTACTACCGCCAGCACACCACATCATTGTGCCTAGAACAGAGTTGCCCCTTTACAGTTTGGGAATGATGTGGGGGACAAGAAGTCTGATTGGGCTCTGTGATACTCTATAGTCATATGAGACAGAGATCTACGGCTTAAAGTGGATTCCGAACCACTACAAACATCCACGGCACCGGAGGGACGCGAATCAGACAACCTGCGGTACCGAGAGCCAGAGCTCTAGCCACTCTGCCATCAGTCCCCCAAAAAACATAATCCTCGTGTGATCATACACCTCATGTGTCTGTTGCTTTGCAGTTTAACATAAGATAACTTGGCTATATTTGGCAACAATCTTTACTATTGTTCTTTACTAATCTGTGCTATTGGCGCGAGGGAAGAAAAAATTCTACTATCGTACAACGATTTTCAAAAAAATTGTCTCATTTTTTTAGGTATCAATAAACGTAAATTTAGTCTTTATAAACATTCGCCTTTAAAAACATTAATATTTATAATCTGTTAATAAATTTTTTGATCTATTTTCCCTCTAAAATGATTTTAAAAATAAAATATTCGTTTGTATGAACATCTTGTAATGTTTTATCTTTAATACAAAATTATCAGAGTTATGCGCAATATACCATTTCTTGTATCTATTTATCCTTAGTAATCACGTAGTTAAATAAATGCATGACTCGAGAAGAAGAATTTCAGGTATTTCTTGGAATTTTAAGGATCTCAGTGTAACATGTTTACATTTTCTGAAAGAAACTAAGCAGCAACACAACGTCAATTCTAGTACGAAAAGGATGAGATGTATTTGCCCCAATTTTCTGCTCCTTTAGAATAGTGCGACGTACTCTTTTTATTACTATTCTATGGTAGCAACATGTGTAGGGCCTTCATTGACGATTGTCTGGCGCTCAGTGCCACAGGTTTCGGGTTCGAGTCCCAGTGGTGTTATGGATGTTTGTTAGGGTTCGTAATTCCTTTTCAGCTGTTTGCCGGTCTCACATGATTGTAAGGAGTGTCACGTACCAAGTCAGACTTGTATCTACGGATGCTGTATCCCAACAGAAGCTCCCCATCCATGAGTAGATTACTCATGGGATGTTCGTCACGCACTACAGGACACTGAGAATCACTGAGTCACACGCACAACAGCAACATGTTCAGCTATCTAGCAGAAAGGCTATTGTTTAAGTTGTGTCGTCCATTGACATTACTACTCTCAGAAACGAGGTGACTCGATTACGTCTTTAGCTTCATCGACAGTCAGGCTGTCGGAGGAGAGTTTTTTAGGTTTTCTACCATACGAAATGCAAGCACAAAGCAGTTATCCACAAACAGTCTTCACACAATGACCCGGGATGCACAGAAGAACGATATCCTTGCCCTTTGAGGCAAGGTCTTCAAGAACAAGAGCACACTTTTCGATGGAAATTTATAGGTCATATTTACCTTTAAAAAATGCTCCTAAATACAGTTTTGTTGTCATTAAAATTCCAAAATAGATAGATAAAAATATATAAGAACTATGATATCTGATAAGAAGTTTTAAAAATCCTGTTTATAACCTTTTTTTTTAAGTAAAAGTAAATGCCTTAAACTTAAAAATAAATTTCTTATAAATAAAACCAGAACATTTTTAACGCGAAAAGGGAGTTTACATTCGTTTTTTTCCCTTAAAACATCTTAAAAAAGAAATTATATTCTTATGATTAAAAATACATTTCTTTTGATCTGATATATATTTCTCGTTTTTGTTTTCCATGATTGGAAATTAATACATCTTTTTTTTTTTTACAGAGATGGTGGTTTCTCAAAAGAAACGTGATGAAATCTTCTCTCTTAAGAAAATCTTTCCACCACAGAGTTGCGTTTCAGCAGATAAGTGTACCTGAAGAACCCAAATGGAATATTTTAAGAAAATGGAAAATAATGGCAGAAGCAGAAAGCCTTTTAAGTTAATGCTTTTAGCAATATGACAAAGAAACGAGTTTTTAATAGCTCAGCTAATGACATAACCAGGTTTGAGAAGAGAATGCTTTGCTCGGGAAGCAGCAAAACACATGAACTCATGAAAAATATTTTCGTTTTTCATTAAATTCTTACATTGTATTCCTTTTTTTTTATTATCTGAAATTAAAAAAAGATAATATCTTACAACCCGTTTCATGTCGTAATATATCGAAAAGTACTAAGATGTGGAATTATTACTTTTTATATATTTAAGGCATTAGGTGAATGATGCGTGATAAAAGAAACATATCTCTGCATATTAACACGAGGTTTCATCTTCAATATTTCTTTACATTATTTATTTTTGAGAGTGTATTAAAAGAGAAAATGTCCAGGGTTGGTTTGGTTTGTCGCTCTACGGTCATTTTGTGCACACTTTGGGCTCATTAGACCGTGACCTACAGTTTTACTATTTGGAGATTATGGTAGAGACTTCGGGAAGCCTTGAGTGTTTAAAAAAAAAAATTGAAAATAATGAATTAAAAAAAAAAAAATTTTTGCCCCTAAATGTTGGCTGTTTAGCTATTGACATTTTAGTCCTGAAAAGCAACTTTTACAGTTTGGTTTGTTACTCTACGGTCATTTATGCACACTTTAGGCTAATTAGACCTGGACCTACAGTTTTAGTACTTGGAGACTATGGTACAGCCTTGGAGAAGCCTTGAGTGTTTAAAAAAAAAATTTAAAATAATGAATTAAAAAAAAAAATTGGCCCCTAAATGTTGGCTGTTTAGCTATTTTAATCCTGAAAGCAACTTTTACAGTTTGGCTTGTTACTCTACGATCATTTTATGCACACACTTTAGGCTAATGAGACAGGGACCTATAATTTAACGTAGATTTCAAACCCCTCACAAATATCCATGCCACCACCAGGATTCGAACCTGAAGCCTGTGGTGCCAAAGGCCAGAACGCTAACCAATTTGCCATCATGTCCAACGAGAAAAGATTTTGTAAATTGCATCTTTAATTTACTAGTTATTTTTAAGCAACCCTATGTTCTCTAAAATTTTAACGTAAAATTTGAAATTTTGTTTTGAAATGACAAACAGACTAACTATATATTTTTTCCTCTTTTTTTTAAATTTATTGTAGATCTTTGTATTCTTTTTAGCTGTATTCTTTTGCTGATCTTTAAGCTGTATTCTTTTTTTAAAATACACATTTTTTTAGCATTTAAGGATGAATAATTTATAGCCCACTCAGAAGCAGTCAAACTGTCAAAATATTTCCAAGTCTGAAGTGCTCACGCCAATTCATTGAACTTCAAAGAGAATTTTCTCAAAGTGAGAATTTAATAGTGTTATTCCTTTTCCTATTTGTCTAGTTTTCAACTATGCGACTTCCATGAGATATCCTCAGGAAATCCAGAAAAAAAGGGATAAGCGATTTATTTCAATACATACAGTCCATTTTAAACAAG
Source organism: Caerostris extrusa (assembly GCA_021605095.1). Classification (NCBI taxonomy): domain Eukaryota; kingdom Metazoa; phylum Arthropoda; class Arachnida; order Araneae; family Araneidae; genus Caerostris; species Caerostris extrusa. Next base: position 37,438 of record BPLR01004149.1, on the reverse strand, counting down.
CAAAAAAAAAATTATCTGTAGTGGAAATATTTTTATAAATGAGGAAAATCTAACATTATTCTTATTTCAAGTCTTTTAGATAATACAAACAAGTATATACAAGTATAGATTATTTTTATAATGATGAATTGCATTGTTTAAATTAATATTATTATTATAATATATAATTTAAACGATTTATTTCAATATATACAGTTCATTTAAACTAGCAAAAAAAAAAAAATATCTGCAGTAAAGATATTTTTATAAATGAGGAAAATATAACTTTATTCTTATTTGAAGCCTTTTAGATAATACCAACACGTATGTGCAAGTTTAAATTAGTTTTACAATGATGAATTGTATTGTTTATATAACAATGACGGTTGTATTATTCTTATATTGAAGCCTTTTAAATATTACCAACAAGTATATGCAAGTTTAGATTAATTTTACAATGATGAATTGTAATGTTTGTATAACAATAATGGTTGTATTATTCGTATTTGAAACTTTTAGATATTACCAACAAGCATATGCAAGTTTAGATTAGTTTCACAATTATAAATTGTATTGTTTATGTAACAATGACGGTTGTATTATTCTTATTTGAAGCCTTTTAGATATTACCAACCAGTATATGTAAGCATAGAATATTTTGCAATGATGAATTCTATTGTTAATTTAACAATGACGGTTGTATAGAATGGTGAATTATATCCACTCCTCTGTGGCACTCCATAAATTAGATTTGCGGAGCAAAGAAATTTTTGTTTTTCAAATTGCTAAATTAGCTAAACCATTTCAATCTGCACTACATTTAATCATTTTTGAAGGCGGAAACATGAAAATGAGTCATTTTATCAAAATGATTCCAATTTCTTTTCCACGAAAGTGTCTTCAAGAATGCGAAGAACTATCATTCCCCCTAAGGATAAAAACTCATTGTCCGCATTGTATTCAGCAGCTTTCAGTGTTGTTACCGTTCAACTAATCCAACTTGTTCGGCAGACGCATCATACATCATCTTATCTAAAGCACACAAACGCCCTGATAAAAAAAAAGTTGGCAAGCACAACCTCAAATTAATATTACATGATACACTGTCTAAAACCCACTCTATTAGTGGAACTTGAGGCGAACATAAATAATTCTTCGTACCAAAATCCTGAAGAACAGCCGACGGAAAGAGGACAAAGGGCAGCTTTTATCCCGACTCATTTTCTGTCCAAATAACGTTCTCCTCGAACTCTGTATCTATAATGGACACAAATCCCATTTGTCTCTTTGACGAAGGAGCCTCTTTAATGATTCACGGCTGGAAGAAAACAGAATGCAGCTCTCTGCTCGTCAGCCAGCAACTAAATAAATATAAAGTGATGTCATCTTTTCCTGAACATAATTTGTTATCCCCGTTCCTCCCAAAACAAATCCCGCCCCCTCCCCCTCTAATTGAATGGTGGGTCACCCTTCACCATGTCTGGGAGAGGACCACTCCCAGGGATTAGAGGTTACCGCAAATCCCGGGAGGTCTTAGATGGGAAATCAGGGATGGCTTGATGGATTAGAAGGTACGAGTATTACCTGTGATGTCCGAAATCATCCACTCCTATTTGGAGATATTAAAGCAGTTAAGAGATGCCGAAGAATCGAGCAGTAAACGCCCTTCTGCAGTGATTTCATGAGCTTCGATCACGATAAAATTTAATAATTCATGTTTTCATCTGTGTTAAGGTAAACTTATTGGTCCATGGAACTGAAATCACTCTACATGTGAGTGATGCTTAAGTATTGCTGGATGCTAGAGTAGTTTTAGAGATCTGTAAGAACTGAATCTTAGTTTCTTTTGAGGAAGAGTTATTATGTGCCCATTTTTTATGAGAAAACTTCAATAAAATCATGAAGAATGATATTTTCCATTAACTCAAATCACTCACGTTGAGTAAAAAATAAAATAGAGAGCATTCCGCTGGTCTAAAGGAACAGAAAGTTGAGGCAAACTACTCTCATCCTTTTCGAGCTAGAGTTGGCGCTATATCGCCGTCTGGCTTCTTTTCTCTGTATTCATTTATTTAGAGAACCTAAACGTGTTACGAAGCGATTCTAAAAATTCCTCTTCTCAACTCATACATTTATTTAACATGAAAAGGCCCATGAAAGAAAAAATGCAAATCATTTCAAAATTAATATTATGTGAAAAACAGAAGTAAATTTAAAAGACTGTTTCGCTTGTTAGTAACACGATTCAGTAAGGATATTGCTAACATTGCTAACTACAAGAGGACATTTAAATTGCTAGTTTCGTACCTTAGATTTCTATCCATTTTGAATCTTCCAAGATGTATTATTTTAATTACTGAAACAGAATTTAACAAAACGCTTAAAGAATTCATATGGTATTGTGGCATGTGCTTATTAAATATAAATAAATACAAGAAATGTTACTTTTATAACTCTGATCATTTTTTATAAAATAGAATAAAATATTACAAAAAGTTCAAAGAAATGAATGTTTTGTTTTTTATTTGGAGAAGGAGGAGGGTGAAATAGTTCACAAAATTTATTAATAGAATATAAATAACAAATATTTAGAAAAATTAAATTTACATTTATTTACAGCTAAAAATGAACCATTTCTTTTGAAAATCGTTGTACGACAGTACATCTTTTTTTTCCTTCAACAGCATAGATTAGTAAAAGCCAACAATAATCGCCAAGTTATCATCTCATATGTTAAACTAAAAACCCTCGAAATGCATACCTAAAATCATTCTAAATGAGTTCGGTATATTCCACAGTGCAATATATATTGTAACATAAGCAAACCAGATGGTCATTTTCTTGCAAATGAGTTGCATCATCACATCACTATTGACAGTGAACAATGTCGATTACAAAAGTGAAGTGTGTGATCACTTGAGGATTATGTTTGCCCCAAGCTGGTAAGCCAGAAGTGATCTCTGTTATATTAATATTCTATGGTCACTCAAAAGCTCATAAATTGCTGATGAATAGATGATTCAACAATCATTTAAGCATTTTCTTTATTTTTGCCAAATACATTGATCAGTTCTGTTTTGCATATGTGTTGCTCCATAATGATGAGTGAGCTCAGTACCGAGCACCAGAGGGCTAGCCAATCAGCCATCAAGCCTCTTCTAGCTACCTTAAAAAATAAATCATGAAAAAGTTGTTACTGTGGGAGCGGTCACTGAATATTGAATGAAAACATTCTGTCATGAAAAAATTGGTCATTTTTTTCGGTCACTGCAGAGATCATTGATGGAATAGAGGAACGAAATGGAAAACCTTGTGGATTTATATTTTCTTGATGGAAGATCTGAACTGTCAGTGGAACCCATGATATTCCCTTTTTTTCTACCTCCCTCCCCCGTTTAGATGCCAACATTTCATCTGGCTAATCCTCTTCCACCCACCATGACCTCACCCCAGCCTTCCTAATCTCCGGAAGTCAAGGTTGCCTCACTTCCGCTCCTGTCCTGGAAACGAATGGCCACGAGGCCTCCCCGCAGCGTCACGCAGACGATATTTTCTGTCCACTTCCGCCCTCGCAAACAGCGCCACCGTGAGGAAGTGAACAATTTATAAGGCAGGAACACCCTTCCGTGCATCCCCCCCCCTCCAGTTATTGGAATGAAGACTTCTCCCGAAAATGATGGGAAGTAAGAGAGGAAGGAAAAAAGTCTGTCTTCCTCCAGTTTTTTGTATTCCCCATGTTTTATGACCTGGAAGTATCGATGAATGCATGTACACGTCCCTCCTCTCTTTGATTCCTGGATATTGCATTTGCTTTGGTGGGGAAAAAGTCCCCCCCCCATCCTTCTCTTTTAAAGTAGGCCTCATATATCACATCAGTGATTTTTACAGCCTTTCATTCGAAACCTTTTAGTCACAAATCTGGCATCTTTAATGATTGGAGGAGTGCAGATAAGGAATTCCAAGGCCCTTTTTTGTAGTAGGCCGAATAAAAGCAAAAATAACTAAACAGTTTTTGCAAAAAAAAAAAAACCTTGCATAAAACAAGTTTATTCAACTTGCTGTAGTTGCATTTTTCAAATAGATTTGCATTTACAGCTGTATCAAATTCAAGAGTTTACTGTTGAAAGAAGCAAATAAATGTTCAAAAGAATGCATCTGCTTTGCATGTTGAAATTTTTGTTTATTATTTTGTAATTTAAGTGTGCCTTATTTGAATCATTTTACTGATTCTATGCTGTTTTCAGTATGCTCACATTATTTTTTTGTAATTTAAGCACGTCTTATTTGAATCATTGTACTGCTGATTCTATACTGTTTTTAGTATGCTCATAAATCATTATTTTATTATTATTATTATTTTATTATTTATTGTTTTTAGTATGCTCATTTTTTTGTAATTTATACGTGTTTTATTTGAATCATTTTACTTATTCTACACTGTCTTTAATATGTCCATAAATTAATTTTGATTAAAAAATGCCCAATTTATCGATGAATTTTTCTAAAAACTGAATAATTACTGTTTAAGAATGTTTTATATACAAACTAAAATAATAATACATGAAAATAAGAATATTTAATATAAAAATTATTCATATGCTAACTAAAAAAATTAAATAGTGTACAGTTTGATATATTAACTAACCTACAGAAATCAACGAAGTCGTAAATCACAGACAATGATCCCACAACGACTAGAGTCAAAGGAATTGTAAAACAGCAATGTGAATATCATGTTAACGAAAAAGAAAACTGGAATTACTAAAAATAAACACTTATAGATTTATTCGCGTATTAAAAGTTGTCGTCCTTAATAAAATCTCATACGTTCGAATAATGGCTTTTGTTTTATCTCGGTAAACGATAATTATTATTTTGTCTTCATAAGAGATATCAGAAATTAATGTTAAAACTTCTGGTAAAATTCTATTCATCTGGTAGTAAAAATATGTATGGCCTTAATACGACTCAACCGACTGGAAATTATTGGTATTTATAATAAAAATTAATACACAGGCATAAAAATTCAATAATATGGATTGAATAAGCATTATACACGTATATTTTATTTAAGTACCCATTTTGTACTCAGTCACATCGAACGTTAGCTAACATTCAAAAAGAGACAGACTTCGATTCTCACTGACGGCATACTCTTCACTCACTGCTTTGAAATACATGTAGATTCAGTGGGTATTATAACAGAGTTCTTTCATCAGCACAAAACCTGGTAGGAGTTTTCCCTGCACTATCCATTATTCAAATGCGAAGTAGTTGTCATTCGTTTACTTTTATGGATGGTTCTTTCATTGTTGTCCTAATCTGCTACAAATTCTGCTATTGTGAGGAATTGATCAAGTCAAAGCCGGACAAATCAAGTTCATGTTATTTTTTTTATACATCGAAATCCTCAAAGTGTATGCAAAAAAATAGCTCATCAAAAAGGGTATATGCTCCACATTTCATGGTAACTGTTTCCATTTTCCGTTAATTGCTCCACATTTCATAGTAATTGATCCACATATGGTAACTGCTCTGCATTTAATGATCCCTGCTACACATTTAATAGTAATTGCTCCATAAATTAAGGTAATTGATCTGCATGTCATGGTCACTCCTCCACATTTCATCCTAACTGCTTCACATTTGACGCTAGCATTTCATTTGTAATTGTTCCACATACTGATAAATGCATTTCATTGTAATTGTTCCACATACTATGGTAAATGCTCTTCATTTCATGTAATTTCTCCATATATTATGGTAAATTCTCTGCCTTTCACACTAACTGCTCCGTATTTCAGAACAACTCCTCCGATGAAGTAAAAGCCTGAGAAGTCAAGTGCCTGACAATTTTTTTTATACATCGGAATCTTCATGTTCTTTAAGTGTATGCAACAAATGGTCCACCAAAAGAGGGTAACTACTGCACATTGTTTAGTAATTGCTCATTTCGTGATAACTGCTCTGCATTCCATGGTCAGTGCTGCACACTTCACACTAACTGCTTCAGATTTTACGCTAACTGCACCTCTATTCATAGTAATTGCTCCACATATTAAGGTAATTGATCTGCATTTCATGATCACTGCTCCACATTTCATGGCAACTACTTACATTTCAGGCTAACTGCTTCACATTTGATACTAGCTGCTCCATTTCATTGTCATTGCACTACGTATTATAATAAATACTCGGCATTTCATGGCCACTGCTCTGCATTTCCAGCTAACTGCTCCATATTTCAAAAAAATTCCTCCAATGAAACAAAAGCCTGACAAGTCAAGTGCCAGAAAATTTTTTTTTTTTATACAACGGAATCCTCCTGTTCTCCAAGTATATGCAAAAATGGTCCACCAAAAGAGGATAACTACTCAGCATTGCATAGTAATTGCTCATTTCATGATAACTGCTAAGCTATTCGTAGTAATTGCTCCACATATTAAGGTAATTGGTCTGTATTTCAAGGTACTGTGTTCATTTCCTATACCTGCTGTATATTTCATATTAATTACTTCACATTTCCCGCTAATTGCCCAGAATAGCTCCTTCATATTTACTTGCCGTGTGAAACCAAACTTTTAATATTGCCAACAAGCAGCCTAGTCACCGATGCGAAACGTTGCCAAGTTCTTCAGGTTCACTCGTTTCTAATAGGCAGTGACTGCAACACAAGTAGCCACAGTATTGGAAACTTGATCCCTCCAGAATGCCAGCTGCACGTTGACCTGAGACAAAGCAGGCTGCCATTGAGATATGAGTCAAGCAAATAATGTAAAGTATGAATAAAGTAATGTATGAAACTAATGTATCTTTAATTGCGTGTAAAATTGCATTTCATTACAAGTATTTCAACCTGCAAGTATTTCAACTCAATTACACATTTCTGAAATTAAAAGTCTAGAAAGCATGTTGCCATGAGACAAAGCAGGCTGCCATTGAGATACGAGTCCAGCAAATGGTCAACAATAAAGGGAAAGTAATTTCTCTTTAATTGTGTATAAGTGTGTGTCTCATCATACGATTGCAAGTATTTCACCTTTATTAAATTACACATTTCAGAAATTAAAAGTCTAGAAAAAAAGCAGAATCAACAGAAAACATGCCATATTATTTATTTATATTTATGGAAACAAAGGGAAACATTTAAGAAATGAAAAAAAAAAAAGAAACGATTCTATAAAAAGGAAATGAAAGAAATACGAGCGCGGTCTGTTGCGTTCGGGAAAATTGAATTCCAGGAAAATTAAAATGAGTCGGGAAAAGTTAATCCCAGTCCCCTCAGATCTCCGGTTTTTTTTCAGAACAGTTGAGTGGAGAGCCTCCTTGTGCTCTGGGGATTTCGCTTCAAAGTATTACGTTTTGCGGAGCCGCTCATCCAAGATTGCTATGCATCAAATCTTCAGCGGGCCTCAGATGCACGTTGAGAAGATGCCCACTAGTGTTTTATATCTTTTTTACTACAGGGCCTTTTTATTTGGTAAAAGTGCTTTCTTTATTTCTCTTTTGAAGGTATATGGTTGTTTAAAAAAGAAGTATACATTTCAAAATTTTTATAAAAATTCAAACAAGTGTTAAATTGTCATTAACATCAAAATAATCCATTAATTCGTTAATATTAACGGAAGAGCCAAATTTAACGGGTTACTTTCGTCATGAACAATATTTTATCAATTTAAGACTGGTTTCAATAAATATATGTTTATTTTCAAAAAATAAAAGGTGAAACCTATGTATTGTTGTCAACAGAAATCAAAATAAGCACCATAAGACAGTGTCGACATATTTTCCAGAGTTAAGTTTATTATTTAAATTAATTCTTTACTTTGTTTCATCATATTTTTTGTTTATTATAAATTTATAATGAATGGGGTCTGATGGCCGAATGGCTAGCGGTCTGGCCTTCGGTACCACAGGTATCGGGTTCAAATCCCGGCGTTGCCCATAAGTGTTTGTAGTGGTTCGGAATCCACTTTAAGCAATAGGTCCTGGTCCTAATAGAATCGTAGAGCGTTGCGGGGGGCATTGTTACTCCGTGGCTTACCATCATGTTACACACGCCCCCTGGGTAATGCAAAGTGAGTAACATCGGTGCAGCCCTTATGGCATAAAAAAAAGATAACGGTCTGTTTGCCAGCTGCATTAGAAGAAAAAAATAACTTTCAAGGGCCTGAATGGCCGAGTGGCTGGCGCTCGGTACCACAGGTTTCGGATTCGAGTCCCGGCGATGCCATGGTTGTTTGTAGTGGTTCGGAATCCACTTTAAAAAGTAGGTCCCGGTCTAATAGGATCGTAGAGCGCTGCGGAGGCATTATTACTCCGCGTTTGGGGCTTATCTTCAAGTTACACGTGCCCCTGGGTAATACAAAGTGAGTGCGTCTGTGCAGCACTTGCCTTAAGGCATCTAAGACCAAGCTGTCTGTGTTTGCCAGCTGCATTACAAAGAAAAAAAAATGTATAATGTGTTTTAATTTGAAATTATTTGTAAAAAATTAAATTAAAATGTCAAAAGTGTCAATAAATATTTGTGACTGGAGAAAGTAATAAAGATTCTTCAAACAAGTCGGTTTGAGTGGTCTGCATCACAAAGGAAGAAATGTCACCCTTCAACAGCTGCGCCCTGTGGTGTCTTTATGGACCCAATTAGCTAATAAAAAAAATGTGTGACAATGCTGCTTTAAAAAGTAGTAAAGGTCACAACTTAACTGTGGATATTTATAGCAAGGGTTGTTTACAGGTTCTCGAGTTTCAGTGTGAGAATCTGTTTTAAATAGGATTAAAAACAATATTTATCACATTCACTGCAGTAGAACACCAACTTTTACTTCCTATTTATACTTTTTAAAGAAGAATTTTAAATAACTGAGAAAAGTTTTTAAAAAGGATGTGTATTTATTACACCGTATTATTTTTATATTTGTATTAATTATATTATTATTTTGCAAATTTTGAACTGTTTTCAAAAGTTTTGCAAAATTCATTTTCCAACGTGGTGAAAGAAAATCACAGTTTTCTTCAACTTCAACTAAACCGGAGGGGTCACAAACTGGTCGCCACCAACTTGGTGTAGGTCATGGCCAGGAGGTTAACTACTTTTTTTTTATTTTTATTTTCTTATTTTTTTCTCTCAATTTTACCATTTTTTGAGAATTTTAAAAATTTTTAAACTGTTTTATACCTGCCAAAAAGGCTGTATGCCTAGAACTTTTGAACTCTTTACCCCTTTACTTTTGAACTGTAACCATACTTCGGTGTAAGAACTTTTCTCCCACATCATTATTGATAATCGCTCATGATAGACACTGGTTTTCTATGTCTGTACTTCTGATAATATTTTTTTATGTCATATCGTCATTTGTAATGTGTGCAATTAAAAAATTTAAAAAGTATAAAGGATATGTTTGAATTAACATCCCCACCTTTCGGACATTTCATCTGAGGTTCGCTGGACTAGAAAGGTAAGAGAAATTTTATATGAAATTTTCTAGTTTAGCGGATTGCTTGGTCGGGTAAAAATACTATTCAAGTGTTGCTCTGTCACAGCTCTTTTATAGCGTAGCGGTTGAGTTACAAGCTGACACCGTCAAAGATGGGAGCTCCCAAAGTTGCACAGGGCTAATCTAGTTCCTTTCTTTACACTAATCATAAATAACGAAGCAAAATTAATAAATACGTTTTGCTACAGATATATTTACAGATTTCTTTTTTTACTTTATCGTATGCAGAGCCTTGTTAAACATTCACTTTTTAATGTTGCTTATTTTTTGTTTTATCCTATGCTAGTGTTCCTGGAGAAATATTTTTGATTAAAGAAGTAACAATAAAACTCTTAATTACGTTTCTGCTGGAGCAGATAATTTCATTTGAAATTGTTATGAAATCTGTTCTGAAAAGGAAACTAAATTAAAATTATCTTTGGAATTAGTCACTACCAAGAAATTACACAGACGGCAAACAAGAAACGAGAACGGAAAAAATGAATTAAGAAACATAGAAATGTCGATGAAGAACGTTGATGAGCTTTCGTCGTCAGTGAAAAAAATGTAACGATTTTTATGAATGTGAAGAAAGTCAATTTTTCTGTAGATAGATTCAAAAGTCATAATCATAAATAAAAATGTACCTGATACCAGGAAATATATTGATTCTCCTCTTTTACTATGGATAGGAATCTGGCTCTTGCAGTCATTTTTTTGCTCATAAAATTTCATGATTAAATACGATCTTCTATAACTAATATCAACCCGGCTCTCACAATCCTTTTTCTATTCTATTCATAGGATCCTGTATAACTAACATAAATCGTAATTTCAAAAACTACTCGTTGTTGTTTCATTTATGTGTCTGTTCCATCTTGTTAATGAATAGCAATAACCCTATAAAAACTTACAAAAAAGTATTATTTTACACAAAATTGTCCTGGAGGACACAATGAAGTGGTGCACCCATAATTTAGTAAGAAGCATATAAGTTTTGAGAATAAAAATGTGTTGTAGTGGTACTTTTATTTTCTTGAAACTTAAGATCGAAAAGGTTTCTATCGCTTGATGACATTGCGAAAGCTCCCATGTTCCAATATGAATCTCCCTGCAAAGCGAGACATCAGGCGGAAACCAATTTCTGCAGAAATCGTCAAGATTAGAATCATTTCATGAAACACTCGAATCGAATATTTCTGCTTCCATGGCAATGCGAATAGATTTTTTTTCATCTAAAGCTAGATTAGAATAGTCGAAATACATTGCCTTTTTATAAAGAAAATTTTAGAAAAATTGTTTCGTCATATGAATTTATTTTTTGAATGCTACTTACTTTATTAAAAAATGGCATATGACAAATTCCACTTTTCTTAGAAAAATAAAACTAAAAATTTGTACCATTAATGTAATCCTTTTAATTTTTTACTTTTAGTGATTTTCATACGTGTTTCTTTTAAAAAAATCTAATTTCTTTTTAATTTTTTAAATCAAAAATTATATTTATTAAACCAAATTAAATGCTATATTTAAAGTATGAGCCTCGTTTACTCATTTCTTTATTGATCTGGATTAAAGTTAAATATTAACAAATAACCCTATTGTACAATAGTGTGATATTCCCATAATATTAATAAGTGTAACCGTGGTTCCACCTACACAAACATGCTTCCTCCTACGCACTGCAAGTTTGCCATTTGTGGCGTACAGAGGAAATTGTCAGTTGGCATAGATTCTCTCACCAGAGAGGGCGCACTGCGCAACTGGAGCTGAATTACAATCTCTCATCCCGAGAGCTAGGAGTGGAATTCTTACACTCATCTTTTATTGTATATCGTTACATATGCTACATGTGGGTTAAAAAGTGTTTATTGTAGCTTTAAAGTCGTATTTACGCGTTTGTAAAAATAAATTTGTGTATTCTTGAACTTGCAACTCGATTAGTTATTGATTGAATATCACATCACGTATTAATAAATCTTCAATAATGTAAGACATTATTTTGATATAAAATAGCTCCGAGTTAATTTTTTTTTAATTTTAAAAAAAAAATGCTTCAGGATCAATGTTAAATTGATTACTAATTAACTGATTATTTAAACATGAATTATTATTTTTTTGTATAATTCAAAGTTTGAACTATATAACATGGAAATGTGCTTTAAAACTTTCTCAAGAAAAGAAATAAATCCTGTTGTTGCAAAATTTTAGGGTAAAATGTGAGTAAATTGTATAAGCATAATTTATTAAGTGTTTAAAGAGAAATACTTAATTACTTTTTTTGTGTTTATATCTAATAATTTTAATATATTTTTCATGATTTAAATGTTTCGCTATTATGCGTTTCAAATTTAAATTTAAATTTCTTTGTCAAAATTTTGTCTAAATGAAATTTGACAGTTGTTGAAATTGTCGATCTTTTTATTCAGTAGTGATGAGTTAAATGCCAAAATAAATGTTATTTTTTTAATCAAAAATTTTTACACAAATATTTTATTATATAAAGTTTATTTTTTATGATTATTTTTGAATAATATCGATTTTCCTGTTATTTATTAATGTACAAAAATGATTTTATTGTTAGTTTGCTACGTTATATTATTGCATATTATATGTAAAATTATATTCCGTTAACAGTATGGAAAAGGAAAGGATATTTTCTACTATTTTTTTGCACACAGTTTTTTTTTTTTTTAGATGCTTTTTTAAGATATTTCTTTTTTTTTTTTTTTTTAATTTTGGGCCTATGTTTAAATTTTTTTTTCACTCGCGAAATTAAAGTGTTGCCCAATTAGATGTGTAAAAAATTATATTGTTTTTTAAAGGTCTTAACCAATGAAATTTTAAATTTAATTATATTATGTAAAATCTAATTTCTTGATTGTTATATATATATATATATATATTATTTTACATAATTTTTTTATATATAATTTAAATGAATTTTTTTGGAATACTTCTAATTAAAAAAAAGAAGACTTAAAATAAAGTTAACGAAAAAATTAAAAATTGTTGTGCAAATTCAATATTGTTTGAGTAAGAAAAATATAAATATTATATATTGACACACAATACATTTTACTTCTTTTCTTTCTGAGAAAATTGGTGTTTTATTTAATTGCACTGAATGGTAAGCTGTTTTATCGATAAAGACAGCTTGATTAGATGGAAGGTTTTGAAATTAGCCTAAAAACTATTTGAATTTTTTGATTAATTTATTCATTTTAAAATTAGTAATTTTTTTTTGGTTATAATTAATTTGTTAATGTTTAAGAGAAATTTTATATAATGAATTCAAAAACATTTTTGCCCCTAAATGTTGGCTGTTTAACTATTGACATTTGAGTGCTAAAAAGCATCTTTTACAGAGCTTTACAAGAAAAAAGCATTAGTGCGCGTTTCGTGTTCCACAAACGTATACCATGAATTGTCCACCAACGAGTTATTATGGTACTGTCATTTCTATCTTGAAAGATTAAAAGCGAGATATTTTTATGTTGTATGGGAGAAAAATGGAAAACTCCATCAAACTTCATTGTGAATAATAATAAATAATGAATTCAAATAAAAATGAAATAATGAATTAAAAAAAAAAATTTGCCCCTAAATATTGGCTGTTTAGCTATAGATATTTTAGTGCTGAAAAGCAACTTTTTTCAGAGCTTTATAAGAAAAAAAAAAACATTAGTGTGTGTTTCATGTGTTTCACAAATGAACACTATGAGTTTTTCCCCAAAGAGTTATTATAGTATTGTCATTTCTATCTTGAATAATTAAAAGCGAGGCATTTTTATGTTGTATAGGAAAAAATAAAAATTCCACCAAACTTGATTGTGAATAAAAATTAAATAATGAATAAAATTCAAATAAAAATGAAATAATGTATAAAATTTTAATAAAAATGAAATACTGAATAAAATTCAAATAAAAATGAAATAATGTATAAAATTTAAATAAAAATGAAATACTGAATAAAATAAAAAAAATGAAATAATGTATAAAAATTTAAATAAAAATGAAATAATGAATTCAAAAAAAAATATTTGCTAAATGTTGTCTGTTTATCTATTGACAATTTATTGCTGAAAAGCAATTTTTACGCATCTTTACAAGAAAATAGAAAAACATCAGTGTGTACGTTTATGTTTCGTGTTCCACAAATGCACACCAGGAATTGTCCCCCAATGAGTTAGTATGGTACTGTTATTTCGATCTTGAAGGAATAAAATCGAGGCATTTTTATGTTGTAAGGAGAAAAACAAAAAAACTCCACCAAACTTGATAGCGAACGTAAGACATTTTACACAAACTATCAAAATTACAGTCTAGTCTTCCTCTTGCTAAACATCTGTGGGATGCAGTGGCCTCAATAGTAGATTGGAATCTGATTTCTGTAAAGTGTATTTAGTATCTAATTGTCTCTGCTGCACACTAGTAGCTCACGTCACTGCCTAGCGAAATTTAAGCACTTAAGTTTTATTTGTTTTAATTATGTTATTAGTTCATTATAGTTCACTATAGTTCATTATATTAGAAAACATATTATAATTATAATTATCAGATATATGACGAAAACAGTTTTGAAACAAAGAAATTCAGTAAATCTAGGGGAATTCTTTTCCATCTTCATCATTTCTTCTTTTGATACGTAATTTAACGTACTTGAGTTTATATGTTTTAAATGATGCAAATCAAATAATGGACATGTAATAATAAAAACAATAAATTTAAGGATATGCATTGAAAAAAGTTCACACACATCAATAAACAAATTAGTATCAGGGTTGAAATAAATGAGTTTTTCAAGAAAATGTTCGTTGTTGTTGTTGTTTTTTTTAATCTACTGTGACAAAATTTAATTAAGTTAATTAAGAAATTAGAGGAAATATTTGCTAGAGAATTTTAAAATTTAATTTTGAAAGGATGCTTACTTATTTATACTATTTATCTCTTTTTTTTTTTTCTTCGAATAATTCATCCCTCCATTCATAAGAAAAAGGAGAATACTCAGAAACAGTTTCAGTGTCAGAATTAATTGCAAGTCAAACTGGATCGCACAATTTTTCTGTTTATGACTTCTGCTATTCTCAAATAGTTCTACAAAACAATCTCCGTTGTAATATTGGAATCGCTAACACGCCATTTAATTTGGGAACACGAATATTTAATTGCATTCATATGATAGTGATTCAACACAAAGTGTCCATGTTCTTCATTCACGGCAACTAATTTTCAGTGCATTTATTCTAACTATCAGTAAAAAGAAATATCATTTCTTAACAATCAGCCTAAAATTATTTTTATCAACCTTACTAATACTGCATTATTTTCTTTCTGAAGAAATGGGTGGTTTATTTGACTGTACTGAATGGTGTATTAGACAGGCAGCTGTATAAAGACGACTAGACTGTGTTAGACACAATCATTAGTAGTCAATGTGTCTAATACAGATAAAAGACAATAGACTAAGCTGTATTAGATAATAGACTTAGTATTGGTTATTAGATAGAGATAATAGATTTAGCTGTATTTGTCAGAATTATTAAACATAAAGACAACTGAAATAGATGAAAGGTTTAGTATCAGCTTTTCTCGGGTCCATTTTTTAAAATTAATAGAAGGCAACTGTCTGTTTAACCAGGGTAAAAAGGAAGTAATTCAAAGACAAAAAATGTTGCTTACAATATTAAATTTTTGTATCAGTATTAATTATACAAAATATATTTTAAATATAAATTCAATAACAATAATATGCCATATATTATTTTAATAGAATTAATTATTTTCTATAAAATTATATTCTTTCATTTTTAATGGAATTCAGTAAACTTTAATTAGGAGTTTGTTTGGTTTGGTTAATTTGGTTGAATAAATTTATAGGAGTTTATATTTGAAGAAAATAGGCTTTTTAAAATCATAATACCCTTTTTTAACTTTCCTGAAAAACTAGATGAAAAAATTAAATTAAAAACAAACTGTAATTATGAAAGCTTTGAAACTATAAAA
Organism: Caerostris extrusa; assembly: GCA_021605095.1. Lineage (NCBI taxonomy): Eukaryota > Metazoa > Arthropoda > Arachnida > Araneae > Araneidae > Caerostris > Caerostris extrusa. The sequence goes on along the minus strand of BPLR01004149.1, from coordinate 21,977 downwards.
TTTGAATTCCTCATTCACAAATATCATCCAGAAACAATTGGATCTAATGTGGATTTTTTTTTTTTTTTTTTTTTTTTTGCCAGAAATTGGAATGTTTTATTCTATTGGGTGCCGGGTGGCTATTCGTAAAACATCAACACATCTGATCTCCTATAAAAAAATTGATTATTATATTTCCATTGAAAATATAATAATCAATTTCACTGTACTTTATAAAACCCGATAAGAATATATGTATAAATATAGTTCTTTTTATGAGTCATCAATAGCCAAAAGAAGAACGTTAGGAAAGCATTTACTTCTCCGTACACATATTGGCTTGTAAGCCAGAAGAGAATTAGCATAGAGACGACGGAGGGGAAGGTCTCCTCAGCAGACGCGCTTATTAAAATGGAGGCATACAAATGTTTCCAGAACACGCCGGCCCCAAAGCACCGTCTGCGAATCCCTTTAGAGCTCTCGTAAAAGGAGCGCCCCAACTTAACGTTCAGGCTTGAGTGATGCGATTGCCGGTTTCGGGTCTCGAGCAGTCGGGGCTTTTAAAGCTTTGTAGTGTTGTGAGAGACAAACTGGGCAGAAGATTCTACTTTGGAAGGAATGCTTTCGGATGCAAATAGCGAAGTCTTTATTAAAAGTTTGAAACAAATGAAATTCAAGAGAAGAAAAAAAAAAAAAATGAATATTGTCATGCAGTCTGCTACTTTCATTTTTTTCCCCTTCATTTGTAGGCTTTGTGTGCCATTTAGTGTTCAATGAACACTTTACACACACCACATCACTGTGCCTACAGCTGAGTTGCCCCTTTACAGTTTGGGAATGATGTGGGTGAGAAGAAGTCTGATTAGGCTCTGTGATGCTCTATGGTCATATGAGACCAGGACCTAAGGTTTAAATGGGATTCCGAACCACTACAAACATCCATGGTGCAGCCAGGATTCAAACCCGAAACCTGTGGTACCACTGGGCCATTAGTATGGCCGATCAATGAACAGTCCACTGATGCACCTTACCTTAGTGAACTTACCTTCTGGTAAGATTTCTTTAAGGTAACTAGTAGCATGAACTTGGATTACATCAGGGCCTTTGAGAATAAAATTTTGAGAAAAAAATTTTGGACAAAGAACTGACAACATATGGATTAGAATACCAAAACAAAGAAATTGAACACCTAATTAAAAAATAGAGACATTGTGAGATAATTCAAATCACAAAGAATCTGTTGGCTCGAACATGTTCATGGCAAAGATGAGAGAAACATCACTAAAAGATTATGTTACGTAAAATGTTCAACGATAGGAAGACCCAGGGAAAGGTGGATGGATCGTGTAGAAGAGAGGATCTTAGACAAATTATTAACTGGAAGAGATTGGCATTGGACTGAGATAGATGTAGAGCCGTTATGTTGGAGGCTCAAGCCTGTACAAGGCTGTAAGGTCAGTAAAGAAGAAGAAGAGAAGAACTGGTACCAAGTAAGGGTATTATGAGATTTTATAATTCTGGTAATATTTTTCGATGCTTCTGTATTTTCCATAAAAAACATTCACAAAATGTCTTCTCCATTTTATTGGATATTTTTATTTTACACCACTGAATTTAATTCCAATAAGAGAGAAAAATTCAGCACAAGGGCTGCTCGGGAATCTCTAATTTATCATTTTTGTTCAGCAGTCATTTGTTTCATACAAGTCTGAGAATAACTTCCATTATGGTACAGGTAATCTGATGGCCAATTGGCTAGTGTTCTGTCCTTTGGTACCACAAGCTTCAAGTTCGAATTGTGGCGGTGGCATGGATGTTTGTGAGTAGTTCGAATCCACTTTAAGCTGTAGGCCCCAGTCTGTTTGGCCCAAAGTGTGCATAACATAACCGTAGAGTTACAAACCAAAACAAAATTTATTATAGGACAAGAGGAAAAAATTAGAATAAAAGAATAAAAGAGAAGTGGAATTCAAAGAAGTATAAGTTAGAGAAAAAAAGAAAAATCATACATTTCATTTTTTGAAAAATAATTATACCTCTTTTTTGTATTTGGTAAAATTTGAATATTAAAACATAAGTTTAAAATTCGAAACCATATACTGCTCATCCTATTAAAACAATTCTTTCTTTAAAAGATATGCATTAAAGAAGAAGAATTTCACGCCTAATAAAAACTAGACATAAGAAATTGGTCTTTGATATGAAGACACCATATAAAATGCACATATGCTGAACATAACGTACTGCATACTTTATTCCTTAAAGTGTTTGTCTTTTACGTTGCCTCTTTCCTGATAAAATAAGCTCGTCTCCTATCTAATTCCACTCGAATCCAATTCAGGGGAGTTGAGCAATCGAAATCTCCTATCGATCAAGCCTCCAGAATAAACAGACCCATTCCCCGGCGATCCACAGAAAGAACTTGAGCAATCGCTAAATTTGTTTTCCCGGAAAGTTCCCAGGAACTTTGAGGATCGGTTAAGATTTATAAACAGATTTGTACCGATAGGGGTGAATTAAAATCAACAGAGGGGCCGTGGAGGAGATGGGGGAGGGGGATTCCCTGAGGGTGCTAAGATATCGGCCGCAAAAATAAATATCGCCACGACAATGCCCCTGGAAATGACGTCTGCCTTAAATAAATCGGGCACTCGCTCTGAGGGCACAAGAATTGGGGCACATTAAAATGCATGATATTCATTCCTCGGGCATCTCAGAGATTATTCACATTTGCACATTCTGATCATCAGTTGTTGATCACCGCCGAGCAAACATATGCAGTGGTGTGAAAAACTAAATATTCTTATTTATTGTTCAGTAAGATAGTAAATATGGCGATGTCGTCTTCGTACATTATAAATTAGCTTCCTTACACTATATATATATATATATATATATATATATATATACACACTCATGTCCATAAATTAAGGATAATGAAGTTCAGGCAAAGAAAGAGACAGAAGCAAAACAAATTTGACTTATTTGTAAAGTCTATTTATTAAACAAAAAAGGTAAAGAGCAAAAAAAGATGCTATATATGTGACATAATTAATAAAAATTGCGATTTTTACTCCCTGGAGCAAATTTAAAAAAGAACCGATTTACAAAAAACAATATAACATGGTTAGTATGATGGTTAATATGGAGTATGTCTCCCATACGATGCAATACAGGCCTTAGAACGCCTAGGCATGCAGAGTATCAAATTATCAATCTGATCTTGGGGGATATTACACCACTCATCAAGCAATGCCCTCCGAAGTTCCGGTTGACAGGTGGGAGGGGTTGACGGGCTGCATTTCGTCGTTCACGCATGTCCCTCACATGCTCTATTGGATTCAAGTCCGGTGAGTATGCTGGCCAATCCATACGGGTGATATCCTCCAATTGAAGGCATTCGCCTACAATGTTTGCACGGTGAGGACGGGCGTTGTCATCCATAAACAGAAATTCAGCATCCATGGCGCCCGAAACAAACGTACATGTTGTTCCAGAATGACATCCCGATAGATGTGGCCTGTGATCGTTACACTCTGAACATGCAGGTCAGTTCTGGAACCAAGAATAATTCCTACCCAAACGAGCCATCCTGCACCACCGTAACAGTGTCGTTCAATGGTGTTCTCTTGGTGGTAACGGGTACCTGGAGCACTCCATATGAAAGTCCGTCCAGAATCAGACTGCAAACAAAACCTGGACTCGTCGGAAAACATCACACCAGACCACTGTTGCGGTGTCCACAATGCATGCTCTCTACTCCAGGTTAATCGCAGGCGACAGTGAGTTGCGGTAAAGTGGAACACATCTGACAGGCGTACGAGCATATAGACCAATGTGCCCTAAGCGTCTGTACACGGTCTGCCTTGAAACTATCGTACCGGTAGCTGAAGAGAGCTGACGATACAGGTCTGATGCTGTGCTCCGTCTGTTTCTTTTGGCAGTAACTGCTAAATACCGGTCGTCATTCGGCGTTGTAACTCGGGGGCGACCTGTGCTGTAACTTCTACTCACATTACCATCATCTTGGAATCGTTGCCAAATCCTGGAGATGACACTCTGGGCGATTCCAAGTTCCTCGGATACTTCCAGCTGGGTACGTCTACATTCCAGTCGTCCGATAATTCTACCACGTATAAAATCATCCAAATGCTTCCTTTGTGCCATAACTATGCGGTTATTGCACTGAAAGGCTTTAAAGCGCTTGAGAACAATTTTTACTTCTTTGCCACCATTCCTTATATAACCCTACTCTCGTCATTGTGACGTACTATCCGCGCCATCTGGTGGTTTCCTGTAATTTGCATATTCTTCTTCAAGATGTGTGTGATAATTCTACAGGTGAAAGTTTTATTTTAGAGTTCAATTTCTGTGTGATTCTGAATTATCCTTAATTTATGAACATGAGTGTATATATATATATATATATATATATACTTTCAAAATGCTGTAAAAAGAAACACTCGTCGCAATGAGTTTGCATTTGAATTGAAGTTACTTGTCAAAGGAGAAAACGGTATGGCATCAAAAAAAAAGTTCCAAAATGTATGAAAAGAGGGGCGCTGTAAACGGTGTAAAGAAAGTGAATTCGGCTACCAGTGCTATTTTGAATCGAAATGGGAACGTATTTGGCATGAGTTGCACATTAAACCAACTGTAGTGTTCTATATGCTTGATTGTTTCTGGTTTTTGACAGAAAAAATGACTTGCAAGTCATTCCACATTTGTGACACTGTGAGTCGAAAGCCCATCCACCACGGCAAGGTTATACCAAATTGGATGGAAAAAATCGATGGAACTGCTTTGAGACTTTTTTTTGATGCCGTACGGTTTCCCCTTTCTTCAAATATATTTAATTCCAATTTGAACTAATTGTGACGAGTGGTTCTTTTTTATAGCATTTTGAATGTGGGACATATATATACACTCAAGAGCCAAAACATTATGACCACCTGTCAATAACGAGTTGGCCCACGTTTGGCGCGCAACATAGCTTCAACCCGCCTTGGCAGGGATGCCACAAGTCCTTGGTAGATGGCCGGAGACCGATTGAACCAGATGTTTAAGCAACGGTCACGCAAATCCGACATATTGCGAATTGGTGGCCTTTGAACTCTGAGCTGCCGTCCCAGGACATCCCAAATGTGTTCTATCGGATTGCGATCCGGTGAGTTAGCCGGCCAGGACATTAACTGGAATTCAGCATCATGTTCCTGGAACCACTCCAACACCATTTTAGCCTTTTAACAAGGGGCGTTTTCCTGTTGGAACATTCCATTTTCAGCTGGAAAAACAGAGGCCATGTAAGTATGCAACTGATCCGCAATGATGTTCAGATACCCTGTAGCATTCATGGTCTGCTCTACCACAATCACGGGTCCCAATGAAGCCCAAGAGAACGTCCCCCAAAGCATAATACCGCCAGCACCGGCCTGTGTATGACCTACTGTACATTGACATATTGAGTATCCTGCTGTATTGAGTATCCTGACACGGCCATCGGCGTGATGAATGGCAAACCGTGATTCATCTGACCAGGCAACTCTCTCCCACTGATCCATGGGCCAGTCACGATGTTCCTGGGCCCAGCGCAGGCGCAGTTGGCGATGACGCTTGGTCAGCAAAGGCACATGAGTGGGACGTTTGCTGCGTAGCCCCAACAGTGTACGCTGAACAGTGTGCTTCGATACTATTCTACTTGGCCCTGCATTGTATTGGGCTGTCAGCTGAGCCACTGTCTGGCTCCGATTTTGCTTCACCATGCGAGACAGTCTCCAACGACCTTTTTCTTTGATAGCGTGTGGACGTCAACACCATGTCGTCTACTGCTGGTTTCACCGTCATTCATCCACTTTGCATAAGTACTAACAACTGTAGATCATGAACAACCCACGAGTCTTGCAGTTTCGGAAATACTTGTTCCGAGCCTTCGAGCCATTACTATCTGCCTTCTATCAAAGCGCTTAGATCCGCAGCCTTTCCCATCACACACAGAAGTAAGTGAAAGAATGATTCTTCAGACTCTCCAGCAGCTGTTAAATACCACTTCCACCTGATCACGGGCCTTCCACGTCATCAGGCGAGTTCATTGCAAAATGTAGGGATGGTCATAATGTTTTGGCTATTGGGTGTATATATATATATATAGAGAGAGAGAGAGAGAGAGAATTTAGGAAGAGGTTGGTAATTGTCTTGCTCCAGTGAAGTTAGTTGTTCTGCCAGTGAAAATGCATTTTTTCTTTTAAAATGAATGGTTGAAACATTTAAATGCTGCCACAAAACTAGAAAAAAAAGCACGGCACAATATGTACAGATTATACACAAAGAATCAATATACGAAATACATCTACAAAGAACTGTTAAATAAATTCTTCTAAGGGTTAGGTACTCTCTCTTGCTGCCTGCAAATAGCCTGGACGCTCTTTTCGTTGCCTGAACTGCTCCACTGGATGTTGGCTCTATCTCTCACATTCTAACCTTAATTAACCTTAATGAAACTTCTTGGTCTCTGAGTCCTCTATAACATCTGTTTTCAAAGAATGACCAGTTGACCTTGATCTCTCCACTTTCGTAATTAATGTTTGATATGGTTTTTGTAGTAAGCAGTGTTGGTCATATCACATAACCAGGTAGAATATAAGACCTTTCAGCCAAAACCCTTTTTCAATCATTCGTTTTTCTCTCTATTTTTCATATTTAGCACATTGAAATAGAACATGCACCACGATTTCCACGGCCTGATGGCCAATTGGCTAGCGCTCTGGTCTTTAGTACCACAGGCTTCAGGTTTGAATCCTGGCGGTGGCATGGATGTTTAGTGGATCGATGGAGGGATCCAGTGGTTCGGAATCCACGTTAAGCTGTAGGACCCGGTCTAATGAGCCCAAAGTGAGCCCAAAGTGAGCCCAAAATGACTATAGAGTGACAAAGAAAACCAATGCTCTTTTTCTGAATTATTGCTGCTCGAGCACATCGGAGAAGTTAACTCAAGTCTATTCAGATCGCACATCGGTAGGATAAGTTTTGGTTAGAGAGGGGCATTTCTGCTTTCCGAAGGATACTGATAAATCGATGAGTCGATTTTATACTATTATTTGAAGGAATGAGATCCTCGACCTATTTTCCTATATATCGACCATTGTTCATCGGCGTTTTTAAATGTTTTCTTCTTTTCAATTCCTTCTATTAGCTCATATTCTCCCGATATATATCTTGTTCACATTTTCAATCGTTCATAAAATACTTTTTATTCATCCATTCGAGTTCAAATACATTTTTTTTTTTGAACTTGTAGTGGATGACACTGCATGGTGCTCCATGTTTTTGAATATTAATTCAGAAAATTAAATTGAACTAATTAATTTTAGTTTTTTTAGATTTAAGTTGCATATATCTACCCATAGATGCCACCAAATGAACTTAAAAAATGAATGAAAATTATTTATAAAGGCTTTTCTGCAATAGAGTGAAAAAAAAAAGTAGGAATTGACTTTAAAAAACTTTTTTTATATTACTTGTAAAAATAGTAAATGATATCTTCGAGAGAAATTTAGTTGAATATTGTGTCTGCCGCTGATTTTGAGTAAAGAATCTTCGAGGTCCTTTTTCGTTTTACTTAAGTGACCTGAAGTCCAGACGAATTCTAAAGATAAAATTAAAGGTTAAATATTTTCTTAGGTGATCGCCGGGAAGTTTGATAACCCATCGCTGATTGGACGTTACAATTTCGGAGCCCGAAGAACAGCAAAATTTTAAAACGGAATAATGTTTTTGTGATTCGCGAGTGCAATCGTAGATAATAATAAAGTCAAACCGAGGGTTTCACGAGTAAAAACGAAAACAAGTATGCTAACGAAGCAAGAAACGTAGGATAAATTAATTTAAAACTATTAAGTTCGACTTTCAATGTTAACCGCTAATATCATAGAAGGATTCACAATATTACAAAAGTTCATAAATTTTAAATTCGAATGAATAATAAAACAAATCATAAATTATCAGAAAGCTAAAAGCTCCTTCTCCGTACAAGAGCAAAATATTTAAAAATATACCTAAATGACGAAATACCAGAGTGCTAAATCCCATAACTACGAAATGGAACAAACTAATCAATAAAGCCGGCCATTAGGCTTTATCAAGAACCTGATCAATCGTGGAGTATTAAAGTTTATTAAAACATGATACTTCCACTATTGCTTTCAATAGAATCCATTTTCAGTGCTCTAGCCCAGGGTTGGCCAACCCGCCTTGGACGTTTTCCGGCCCGCGAGATTCATCACACTTTTACAAAATATATTTATTTTATAACGATCAAAGTAGTGAATACCAATGTATTCAAAAATACATCATGTTTGCATCCATCTATGTGCTAATTAACTTTGATTTTAATATAATATTCTTGAAAATATAGGACAGATATATTGCCTGTTTTTTAGTGATGAGTTTACAGTTATGAGTTCGCAGAATAAATAAAATTATAGTCTGTAAACTCAGGATGCGGGCGTATCTTGGAACAACTAATATAACAGGTTCTATATTTCACTTTTAAATGACCTCAGTGACCATCCCTAAATACTCACAGTTGATTGTTGATAGCACATCAAATTAGACTCTCAGTTCAAATTGTTAGCGCTTTTTGGTTCAACCTACACTTGCGAATCGGTTTTTTTTTTTTTTTTTTTTATCGTAAATGAAATTGATCCAACACAAAACACTGGCGACAACCTGCAACCCCAATACGATGTGCACATACCCAAATGGAGATCGATTTGCGAAAGCTTAGTGAAAGAGTGGAGAAACACATATCGCACTAGTCAAATTAATATTTTTAAGAATTTCATTTTTTTTTATTCTGTTTATATTTATATATTTTTTATATTTCTTTTTTTTTTCTTCACAATGCACGTTTAGTATCATTATTATTATATTATCTATGTTCACATGTAAGAGTAATAGTAACACACAAAATAATAACTCATTCTGTTTCAGATTTTCACTCCAAAAATATCTACAGTGGGTCTAAATCTAATGTGGGGATATATAATTTTAGATGCGCCCAAGCAGTTAGGGTGCATTTCAAAGTGGCTCGTAAAATCATTTGGGTTGGCCACCCCTGTTCTGGCCTATTATCATGCTTTAGCAACTCTATAACGGAAAACTGTAAATTACAACAATGTCAATGAACCACACCAGAATGATGATTCCCACTTAATGGACATCTACAGTGATTTATTGAATCACTACCATTGCCTAAAAAGCAAGCCAGTGCGTCGTGAATGATTTCAGGGTTGTCGCCCAAAAAACAGCAGAACCCAGATTTGTTCGTCTAGTTTGGGGAAAAAAGAACAAACAGAATGAGGGAAATAAATATAATTCCGGGAGAATCCAGAATGTCCTTTTCTGGAGGTTAATGCCGTGGAACACCATTTCTCTTCTCTGCAAAAAAAACTGTTCCAGGCATTAATCCATATCGGAATCGGGAGTTTTTCTGAGCGTTGTTACGTATTCCGCAAAAAGAGGGGGAGAGATAAAAAAAAACAGGAAAAAGGACCCGGGAGAATTCCGCAGTTAAAGGTGGCATCGGAGTACATAATTCTATTTATGGAGCGAGAGCACAGAGGACGAATTTTTTAGAAGGGTTTCTTTTTTTCCGCGGAAACATTCAAAACCGTCTGAGTTATGCGGCGTGGAATATTTATACGCTGCAGTGGGGAAAGGAATTTCCCTTATTTCCATGCAGATGAAGGCTTTTTTCCTTTCTTTGCACTTGCGTAATGCTGCTTTCCTTGTATTTTAATAAAAGTTTATGAATTACCAAGTTTTGACATTCATTATCTATTCAAGTTATGAGTCTTACTATATATAGTATATATGTAATGAGTTATTGAATTCAGAAATAGTTTTAAAAAAGATTCAGAAGAAAAAGGAACAAACAAAGAAAATGCAAAAAGAAAGACTTTATCTCTTTCTTTATATATATGTATGTGTGTAATTACCCTTTTAAATTTTATTATTTATAAAAATTACTAAATGTTCTTTTTCATCTTGTGCATGATAGTAAAAAATTTACCGGCTGGATGTAGGAAATTAATTAGCTGGATTGGGGAATTCTTCGAAGACTCACATTTCCTGCTATAAATTCTATTGAAACCCTTCTAAAAATTCAAGCTTTAAATATATTTCATTTAAGTTGCAATGATAAATTTTTAATATATATATATATATATATATATATATATATAATATATATCCAGTGTGTTTATAATTAAAATCCCACTTTCAAAATATTGTAAAAAAGTACCACTCCTCACAATGAGTTCCAGTTTGAATCGAAGACACTTGAACAAGGGGGATACGGTACGGCATCGAAAAAAAAGTTACACAGAATTTACTCATCCAATTTGGTATGAGCTTGCCATGATGGATGGGATTTCCTCACAGAGTCACAACTGTGAGGGAAAATTGAAACCGAAACAATCAAGCACATCCGTCCAAAAACCGAAACAATCAAGCACACTGAACACATCCGTTGGTTTCATGTACAACTCATGTCAAATACGTGGTCATTTGGATTCAAAATATGACTGGTAACCGAATTCACTTTCTTTAGGCCGCTTACAAAGCCATCTATTAATACACTTTTTGAACTTTTATGAATTCCCTTTACGTGCGTATTCCCTTATTATTACGTTTCCCCCTTCTTTGAGTATATTCAGTTCAAATGTGAACTCATTGTGATGCTACGGCATTACCATCAGTGATGCGGGTACTTGGTGAAAGTTGGACTTTAATTATAATCACCCGGTATATGTATGTAATTTCCTTTAAATTTTATTATTTATAAAAATTATTAAATATTCTTATTTATTTTGTGCATGTGTGCTTATTTATTTTGTGCACATCCACAGGCTGATGCAGGGGAATTTAAGACCAGACTATCCAAGGTTAATTGTCTCACATTTGCATGTCACAATAAAATAAAAGTCCCTCTCAAACAGTCTACATAAGACACTCACATTTCCTGCCATAAATTTCATTGAAACCCTTCAAAAAAATCAAGATCTAATTATTTATCATTAAGTTGCCGTGCCATAAAAATATTTTTTGGCATACATTCTTCTCAACGATAAACCTTCTATACAGGATACAACATATCTTTAAATTTCGTTTCAATATTTAATGGGTTTTCTATATATACACTAGCTGAATCCAAATTGTGTTGTCCTATCAAAAAGAAATGCATTGTAGAAAATGGCATATCGCGAATCTATTCTCCCATGTTCCAATTATAGGAGCATATTCATTTTCATGGATATCGTTTGAATGGTCAATAACATGAAATGCTGCAGCACCCTCTGGTGGCAAGACACACTAAAGTGGATAGCTCGGATATAGTTTCAATACTGAATACATATTAGTACCCATTTTCATAGCGATGGGTGGAACGGTATAGAAGTGGATAGACTGCAGCACCCTCTGGTGACGGCTTACAATCAAAAGGATAGCATAAAAACAGTCTCCATGTGTGCCAAACACACACAACAAATTTCATCCAAATCGGTCCAGCCGTTTAGAGGAGTTCACTCACAAACACACGTACAGAAGAATTATATATATAAAATATACCGTCACTCTACGGTCATCTTGTGCTCACTTTAGGCTCATTAGACCGGGACCTACCGCTTAACGGGGATTCCGAACTACTCACAAACATCCATGGCACCGCCAGGATTCGACCCTGAAACCTGTGGTACTAACGGGCCAGAACGCTAGCCAATTGGCCATCAGCCGTTTAGAGGAAATCAATGATAAACACACGTTCAGAAGAATTATATATATATATTATATAAAAGATATATATAAGTTCCATGGTTCCCTTTGCACTAATTTTATTGTATCCTTTTCTGTTATTTTACTAGGTTTTTCACTTATTAATTTCCATGCATATTTTTTTTTTAAAAGTTAACGCATTTTTTTTTAATGCTTGTGTAGCTTTTATTACTGCTGTTATTATTTTTCAGTAGTTGTTGATGTTATTAATTTTATTGTACATTTTCATGAAATTTATTAATTTTGTTTAAATTCTCCGAATGAAAAATTAAATTAAAGACTATTACTTTTAAAAGATACTTATTTTCTCACCTAAAGATTGTTCATAACATTAATGAATGTTAATAATTTAATGAACATTGAATGATCAAATGAATAATAAGTTCTATTTCGTTAGAAATCCAACGCTAACCTGAAACTTCGTGTGTATCTAAGATTAGTCATAAATCTGTCTGCCGGAATGTTATTCCAATTTGGTCGAATAGATCAAAGGAGACTGCCGCATCGCTCAGATCTATTCTAGGGATACTGTTTTAAATTGTAATTTGTTGTTCTAATGCAGCTGGCAATACAGAGACAGTTTATGCCACAAGCAAGCGCCGCACCGCTGTTACTCATTCAGCACCATCCAGGAGACCCGTGGGGCTTGAAGATAGGCTTTCGACGCGAGTCACACCTCCCCTACAATCACACTACCTAGTATGATATACACTCACAGTACCTAGTGACTCCGACAATCACACTACCCCCTACAACTATACTACCTACTAACCCCTAATAATCCTATTAGACCGGGACATACGGTTTAAAGTGGATTCCGAACCATTACAAACATCCATGGTATCGCCGGGACTTGAAGCCTGTGGTACTAAGCCATCAGGCAACCTATTGTAATTAAATTAACATAATGCGGGTGACATGCAATAGTACCTTTCACCATCGTAGTACGTACTGGATGACGCTGCATTTGCTACAAATACTACTACTGCAGTGAAATTGACAAATGATTTAAATATACAGCTTTTGAAAACAAAACTTTATATTTGAAGTATAAATTACAATTGCATGCATACTTGTATGACTAAATGTTTATTATCGTAAGGTTTGTTTTTTAATGAAACTTAAATCCTTATAAAACAGATCGATGCCACAGGTGACATACGAAAATGAACATTTATTTTTACTCAGATTTTTTTTTCTATCTTGGAATATTTTTCAGTCTCTTGCGGAATTGGAAGATAAATCATGATAATAACTTAATTACAAACGTCAAAAAAATGTCAAGTGCAGTCCATTAATAAGCTGAATATTGCCCACAGATAAGATTTTCAACTCCAGTAAAGCAAAGAGTGCACGCTGTAATGAAATCAAATACAAGAGACGACAGGAACTAATTATCGAAGGCGTAATTAAAAATAATGGCTTGTTTCACAGCTTCGCAGAAACAAAAACTTGTCATTTTTAGCAGAATAAATTACAGCCTTCTTCGAGCATAATTGGAAAAATATTATAAAGAAATAAGTTCAGACACATATAAATATATTCTTTTTCTAATACGACACATACACATACATACATACATATATAGATATAGATAGATAGATAGATGGATAGTTAGATATGTGTGTGTGTGTTGAATTAGAGAGATTATATTTATAAGTGTCTGAACTTTGAATATATATAGATATATATATATATATATATATAAACTCATGTTTGTAAAATTGCAACACCATGAAGGAATCGTCATAATGGAATGAACTTTAATACACAGTTGAGTGGTAGTAGTACAAATAAATGATTAAATGTTCACAGCAAACAAACAATAACAAGAGATCGGAATCAGTATTTTGTCTAGCCACCCAGCTCCGCACAGTAAGTGCTGCTACACGACGTGGCATGGAGTCAAACAAATTTTGAATGTCTGCCTGAGGAAGAGCATTCCATATTGTTTGTATGCGCACCCAAAGTTCGTCTGCAGAAGCAACAGGACGAGGATCACGAGGAAGGGAACAGCTTGGGGCTGTAGAACTTCACTGATGTACCGGTTGCTGTTCAGATTGCCCACAATTCTTAGCAATTGAGATCGTCCATGATATGCTATGGCACCCCAGACCATAACTCCGGGTGTTCGTCCACTGTGGCGTTTGATAATGCACTCCGGAAGGTGGCGTTCACCGGCACAGCGTCTGACACGAATGCGGCCATCATGGTACCACAAATTAAAGAGGGGTTCGTCAGAAAACACGACATGCTGAAAATAAGCACGCCAGTCTCTATGCTGAGAGGCTATTGTTGTAGCCGCAGGCGGCGGTGGTTTAGCGTGAGAGGGATCCTGTATAAAGGAGTCCTTGTGCGCAGTCCACGCTGCAGCAGGCGTCTACAAATTGATGAAGCACACAATGAAACACCTGTAGCTATAGACCACTGTGCTGCCAATTGTCTAGAGGAAGCTGTACGGTCCGTCAGCGCCATGCGGACCAGGTGTCTATCATCGCGAGCTGACGTCACATTTCGGGGTCCACTAGCGGGTTTCCGAGTTGTCCGACACTCGTCCGTCCACTGCTTCCAAAGACGCATCACTGTGCTGCTGTTACGCTGCACACGAGTGACTACTGCACGATAAGACAATCCAGCTTCACGAAGGCCGATTATTCTCCCCCGTTCAAACTCTGTAAGTTGTTCAAATCTCGCTCTCTTTCGTCGAAGAGGCATAAGTAACGATTGAGCTAACGTTTACCACTAGCATCTAACCACCGATAACCATACACGCCTCGCTACAGCCGTCTATTTATTCGGATCCATCCGCCGCATGCTCTACGGATTTGAAATTCTAATCATTTATATATCATGCGCTAATTTGCATTTCCTGAAAATTTTAGCTCACACGAATAAGTCCTTCATGGTGTTGCAATTTTCACAAACATGAGTTTATATATATATATATATATATATATATATTGTAGTGTGCAGGTACGGGATGGCCCCCAGGTTGGATACCAAATTGGGAAATATCTATATTGGATTGTAAAGGGGTGTGATTGATGCTTTGAAATTTATTGATGCCGTACCGTGTCCCTCTTCTTCAAGTATCTGCAGTTCAACTCAGTGTAACGAGTGGTTCTTTTTTACAACTTTCTGAAACTGGGATTTAAAATATAATCACCCTGTATATTAATATAATACTGTTTCCCAAAAATGTTATTTTGTCTTGAAGTAGGGATTAAATAAAGAAACTATTCTTATCTTTTCTATTAGTATGTAGCTGACCTGACACTTTTCAGAAGAAACAAAAAGAAACGTTATCGTTCTGAAATTCTACTTTGTGTCAAGAAAATCACATCCATTTCTTCGGTTGCTGTTTTTATCTTTCCAAATTATTCTTCAGTTGGCGCTTTTGTGACAGAGCTCCAGATTCATGGAATTTCCAAACCTTTAATGCCAGCGTACCGTGTTCTCATCCATTTTCAATCGTAGGGGGAGGGAATCAAACTCGACAACAGGTGGCACTAAAAGCCTATCCATCACCTGAGAAATATTCCTCGTTTTGATCCGAGGGGAAAACATTCCTCTCAAAAGCAATAACAGATACAACTTTCCTTTTTAAAATCCCCTTCTCAGAAAGGAAGGTCTCTTGTCAAACTTTTAGGGAGACACAATTTTTCCCGGATATTTTGCCCGCTTCTCCTGAAAGGAAATTCCTTTTTTTCCTTCCACAACCTTTTCTTCCTTTAACTCGGAAGATGAAAACCCCTTTATGAAATCTGGACCCCGTGGGGTTGTGGGGGGGAGGGAGAAGGGATCTTCCTTTAATAAAGGAAGCCACTCGAATTGAGAAACTCCTGCAAAGTGCGTGTTGCCTGCATGTGTTTTTTTTTTTTATTATTCTCATTAATGTTTGAGTGATGGCGGACAAAGTTAAAGTGAGGAGGCACTTTTAATGAGTTCAAAATAAATAAATTAATGACAGCAATAAAAATTATGTGTGGCGTTTGTGATGTTCAGCATCTTACATCGTGAGGTAGACTATCTGGTGAGAGTTTTCCGGTTTTCTCCCATACGATACGCAAGTAGTAATTTTTGTAAAAACCAGAAATATTCTTAGCTCAGAGCTTTTAGATTTTAAAAACTCGACTCGTGACATCAACTGCTGGTGAGCATTAGGGTGGAGAGTCCATCAGCTTGTGGTTTTGCTGTAGACATTGCTTCAAAAAACGATGGCTTTTGTGAAGTTCAGCATCTTGCCTGGTGAGTCGGACTATCTGGTGGGAATTTTCCGAGTTTTCTTCCATGCGTACATGCAAAGGCGGGATAGTTCTCTCTAAAAGTCTTCCAGGAAGGAACTTCCCTTCTTCTACAGCATGAGGGAGTCAAGTAAGACCACCTACGGGTGCTGCATCACAACAGAAGCTTCCCACCCTTTCCCTTCTTCCATGAGAACACACGGGTTCTTGGACTTGGTTTAGATGTTGCTGTCTACCAAGTGGGATAAGAAAAAAATTTTGAAAACAATTTTGGGTTTGCTCTACAGTCATTAGAAATTGAGATTCAACAGTTATCAAATTCTAAACAGGGACGTTTTCAGAGGGTATCTGAATCAAACACAACAGGGAGTATTAGAATCAAATAGAGGTTCATAACGGATATTCGAATCAAAAACAGGGGATTTAAGAATAAAAATAGCAAGGAGTATCAAATTCAAAAACAGGGTATTTTTCAGGATATATCAGAAACAAAAACGACGGAGCTATAGGCATCAGATACCAGTTGTTCATCAGGAATATCAGAATCAAATACAGCAGGGAGTATCAAATTCAAGAATATTCATTAGCGAATTTAAAAGTCAAAAATAGTAGGGGATATCAAAGTCAAAACCAGTTTGTTATTCACGAATATCAGAAAAATAAGCAGGATGTTCTTCATGAGGTATCAGAATCAGAAACAGGAGGTTCTTCACGCAAAAACAGAATGTTCTTCAAGCAATAACAGAATGGAAAACAAGATGTTCTTCAGGAAGTATCAGAATCAAAAAACAGGATGTTCTTCAGATAATCAACAGCAGGTTGTCCCTCTGAGAATATCTGAATAAAAAATAGCTTAAGGTATCAGATTCAAAAACTGTTGTTCTGCAGAGGGAGTGAAAGAGTCAACTGCCAGGATCACGCTTCGATAGAATTCAGAATAACTGTGAGGAAGTGCATGGCATTCAATTCCACCTATAAGCTAAATCAATCAGAAAGTTGCTGCCAGATAGACAGATTCCGCTGATTTTGATCAAACAGTCTTATCTGTCCTCCTCGTGTCGGTCTCGAGATTTATCCGCGCGGGTGCCCTGATGACACAAAGGCATCTGCGGTGCAACTTTGCCTTTCATCCATCCCATAATCAATCATAGGAGGTCTGATTAATAGAGGCCTCCTTTATGGCCATACATTTTAATCCCGTCAGATTAATCAACACTCTTTAATTAATGTTTATGGAAAGTGATTTTGACGGAAGGCGCTCCGAAAACTGCGCCCGTGCAACTCCTCAGCAAAATTGCCCCCAACCTTTCACGCAAATATTTTGATAAACTTGCAAATGCTGAATTCAGCTTGCATCCTCTGACCAAGGGTTATTTTTTAGGATTACATATAAAATGTGCTGATGGATGAATGATCACTTTTGATGTTCGCATAAAACTTCGCAAAATTTTTTTTTTTTTTTATTTTTTTTTTTTTTTTTTTTTTTGGTTTTCGTTTTTCCCTTTTAAAAGATCAGTTTAGTTTGTTTTATTATTTTAAATACGGTTTTGCTTTAGAACTGTTTTTATAATCATATGAGGTCAGTAGTCCTCAAAAAATACTCGGAAAGTAAATAAAGGAGAGTATAAGATACATAGATTTCTGGTCTGTATCTGATTATTATTTCTTCAAGGTTCCTTTGCGGATTGATGGCCAATTGGATAGCATTCTGGACATTGGTACCACAGGTTTCCCTTTCGAATCCTGGTGGTGGCATGGATGTTTCTGAGGGGTTCGAAATCCACTTTAAACCGTAATTCACGGTCTGTCTAGCCCTAGTGTTTACAAGAAAACCGTAGAGCGACAAACCAAGCCGACAAGGATTTTTTGCATTTATAAAACAACATAAATATTATTTCACCATGTGGCTTCATTTGCGTGTGTTTTTATATGTGGCTAGACATGCGTGTTATGTGTCTTTCATGTACTTTATTTCGTTTCGTTCTTTCTTTTTCATGTACTTTATTTCGTATTTTTTTTTTTTTGCTTTCGTTTTCTAATACAGCTGGCAATGTAGAGAAAGTTAATCTTTATGCCATACGCAAGGGCTGCACCGCCGTTACTCATTTAGCACTACCCAGGGAGCACGTGCAGCTTGAAGATAGGCAACAGACGCGTATCACACTACCCCCACAACGCTCTACGATCTTATTAGATCGGGACCTACGGTTCAAAGTAGATTCCGAACCACTACAAACTTCCAATGCACGCCGGGACATCCATGCCACCGCCAGTATTCGAACCTCAAGCCTGTGGCACCAAAGGCCAGAATGCCAGCCAACTGGCCACCAGGACATCAAATAGGATGGGAGATGGTTGCTCCAACTTTCCTGTTATTTTAGAATAAGAGAACCCGCTCAATTTTATAGCAATTCTATGGTTATCTCTGATTTACTTTAGATGTCAATCAGCATTATTCCTTATTTAATAGAGCGCAAATCATGATTCGGTTGAATGCTAGTTAATTCTAATGTAATAATTTTTGCATATTTGTATTCCTTTTTTTTTTTTCAGTTGGTGAGAAAGGAAGAAATTAAGGGGTTTTACTGTAACTAAATGAATAATACAGAACAACCCCCCAAAAGAAAGAGTCAGACAAAGCGCTGCCGCTTTTTTTCATCAATCCTTCACTTCCGATTTACATCGACACGACGGAAGTTCCCCTCCCCCGTGACGTCATCATTTTGGGAAGAACTTTCTCTCTCCCTTCGTTCACTTCGAAGAGAAAGAAAAAAAAGGGAGAGGGCAGTTTGTCTTCATTTGTGAAGCAGGGAACGACGTGTTTGGGGGTAAATTTCATTAGCCCATTAGTCCCTCTGCCCCCCCTCCAACCTTCTTGTGTTCGGGGTTGTTCCGGGAGATGTTTGTTTTGACCAGTAATGACAGTGAGAGTTTCTTAACCGAGAGCCGCTTCTTGGAAGAGGAGAAGAAGTCAATCTCTCCGGGTCACTTCCAAGGTGGATCAAATCCGGATCCGTCACTGAAGGGTTTGATTTATAATTTTTTTTCACCATTCCATTACAGATAACTTTTCTACGACCAGTTATTTTGATATGGAAATATTATTTGGTACAGAAGTGTTATACCTAACAGTAAATATATAACTAAAAGATTTTTTAAAATCTATATTGTGATATTTCATAGTTTTTGGATTACTTCCTTAAAGCCGCGTCCTTATTTGAACGGTTTTATTGTGCCTTTAAGGTTCAATAATTATATATTATTAAATACTAAATATAATTAATAACCCTTAATAGTTCGATACAACATTTAAGAGGGATTATTGAATGTAAAAGTTTCAATGCTTAAGATTTTCTTAGGCAAAAAAAAAAATTAACCGACCATATTATAGCAAAATTATAAGAACCGACCATATTATATGAACCAATCATATTATACCAATAGAATGAACCGACCATATTACAGCAATGGAATGAACTGATCATATTATAGCAATGCAATAAACCAACCATATTACAGCAATAGAATGAACAAATCATATTACAACAATAGAATGAACTCATCATATTATAGCAATAGAATGACCCGACCATATTATAGCAATGGAATGAACCAACCAATATTATTATAGTAATCGAATGAACCAATCATATCATTCTTTTTAATTTAATGGTCCGAATATAAACCTTGTTACAAGCCGAATCCATGAATATTTATCGAAACCATGTATGAAAACTCCAAATGTATTAGTTTCCACTATACATAATTTTGTGTAACAGTCTTTATATAAAAATTTATTCTTTAACTACAATTGTCCATTTAATGTCTTTCAAAAACAGTGTAGTATTACCTCGATATACGTCCTTGGGGTACGTAGTTCACTGTCATAGATACAAGAAATTATTAAAATAAAAGCGAACAAAATCAGGTTGATGAACACACTTAAGTGAAAATTTGTCTGTTTTTCTTACTTGGACCTGGTTGAGATTGGATGCTTACTAAAAATCTGTCCAAAAGGCGTTGCTTCTGACTTCTCCTTTGAATGTTTCGAAAACGGGAACATTGTCTAACTATTACAGACAATGTCATTTATTATTTAGGGTGATACTACTCTGCCAAATGTTTGACACCCTCAAATTGGCAAGGATCTTAGTGCACAATGTCATCATTTATTATTTAGAGTGGTACTACCCGACAAAAATTTTTAAATGCCCCTTTCCCTAATTTACTTTTATCCCCTGCTGAACACATTCTTGAACGTTTTATAGCATGAACATTATTTTTGTAATATAAACCTATCC
Source organism: Caerostris extrusa (assembly GCA_021605095.1). NCBI lineage: Eukaryota > Metazoa > Arthropoda > Arachnida > Araneae > Araneidae > Caerostris > Caerostris extrusa. The sequence continues at coordinate 1,624 of BPLR01004149.1, read as the reverse complement.
CCAGATGACATCGACATTTACAGCAGCCATTCTTCACATGAGGCCCACTGATGTTCCACCCTCAACTAGAAAGGGGATGAGGTACTTAGTCGCCTGCCAATAGATACGGAAAAGTATTAAAATAAAGGCATACAAAATCATATTGATGAACACACTTCAATGAAAATTTGTCTGATTTCCTACTTGGACCTGATTGAGATTCCTCCAATTGGATGCTTACTAAAAATCTGCCCAAAGAATATTGCTTCTGGCTTTTCGTCTGAATGTTTAAGATCAAATCCTTATGGTGCCATGAATGTTTGTTAGAGCCCACTGTAAACTGTAGGTTCTGTTTAACCCTCTTGTGAACAAGATGACCATAGAGCGACAAACTTCTGAATGTTTCGAAAATGGGACATTGTCTGGCCTATCAATAAGGCTATTTATTATTTGAGGGGTTCGAAAATCCCTCAATTTGGCAAGGAGTTTAAAGCACAGAAGTCGCATTCCAAAAACGTATATCAAGATACTGTTGTATTATGAAATTAAAATTGGAAATAATTCTGAAATTCTGAAATTAATTTAAATTCTGAGATTAAATTCTGAAATGAAGCTCTTAATTCACTTGTTTTTATAGAATAACTATATGAACTTTAAACACAAAACAAATTGTAAATCATTCATGTAAAATCCCTTTAAAATAACAAATTTTTGAAATTTTTATTGAAATATCAAGAATTATAAAATCACATAATACGCAGTAGTATCATCAATCCTCATAAATGGGCGCCTTACACACATGCTTTAATCCATTAAATAAAATTACTTCTCCTTCCTTGAAAGTAGCACTAGATTGATTTATAAATCCCTCATTCACAATCCAAACTACTGCAACAATGGCGGTCACAGTTAGACATTCAGGTTCTTGGGGTGGAGGGGGAGGGGGAGAGAGTAAAAAAGATCTTGAACACCAAAAACAGAATTTTCCCAAAAGAAGGAAAACCTTCCTCAAAAAAAGAAAAGAAAAAAGAAAGAGAAAAAAGAAACCTCCAAAGAAAAGTCTCTCTCTGGCCATTCAGCAGAATTTATGAACCGAAAAGCAGTAATGATGAAGTTCAAAAAGTCCCAACAAAGTATTAAAGCTACGACAAAGTTCAAAACATTTGCCTTTTCTTGGCATTTTCTGAAAGCTGCCCAATTTTATTCCTTTTTTTATTTTATTTTCCATTTTTCATCATATTTGAACTGAATCATTATTCCCTTTCCGCCATTTTCTTTTTCGTTTAATTTGTAAAATGGCATGAAAATTCCAAAGAATAAAGACAAATTCCTTTTGTAGATTTATGTGGCCTCCATCGAATCTCGAATATAATAAAATGAATCCATTTTAATAGTTTTGTTCTTAAAAAAAGATCTCAAAGCTTTTCTGAACTTTTAATGACAGAGTATAATATAAAAAGTTGTGATATTAAATTAACTTATGTTAATGCATTTATTTAACATAAGATGTCGCCATTATATTGAGGAAGTCAGTTTTTGCATTTTTTTTTTAAGTTTGATTTGAATTTTATCATGTGGAAATCATTAAACATTCATGTGTTATGAGGCATCATTCTGTGATCTTTAACTTTGCAGATGATGTTTT